>VRLP01007319.1:0-22511 GCA_009660295.1 Lophius piscatorius | reverse complement strand
TCAAGGTGAGTGAAGAACGGAGTTTCGAGATATTTCTGAGATGGTGAAAGGAGATCTTGCAGATGTGTTTGATGTGGGATTCAAAAGTGAGTTGAGGGTCAAAGCTTACACCGAGGTTGGTGACTGATGAAGAGAGGGGAATGTCGTGACCAGAGAAGGTAATACTGGTAATGGAGGAAGACTGGGTCTGATGTGGGGTGCCAATTAAAATAGCTTGATGTAGAACAATAGTTGATGTAGAACAAAACAGACCAACAATTAGGAGGTTATGGCTGAAAAACAGTGTTATTTGTAGAAAAGGCCCCCCCAAGTGAATAAAAATTAAAGAAATATACAAGATAAAGCTCCTCCAGTCCGTTCATACGACCAGCGGTTGAAAAATTACAGGCCGAAATCTTTTGGCAACTAAAGCTCCCCCTAGTGTCAGAAACATCAAACTGACTCATGCCTCCATCTTGTTTTTTGTGTTCCAAGGGAATGTGCCGAGGAGATGTGGAACTGCATCTACCACCTGGAGTCGGAGAAGTTTGACTACATTGAGCACATGAAGCACCAGAAATACGAGGTGCGGCTTATTCAGCCTTTTAACAATCAAATCTTAATATGTGTCAAACGGAAGCGTGTAAGTGAATATTATCCTTCAGTACTTTTTCACATCTTCACTCTAAATACTTCTTCTGGATTCTTGCAGATCACCGTTCTGCTGAACAGAATCCAACACGCTCAGAAATTGTGAGTAGATACTTTTATCATTTAAAAAGTAAAAAACTAAACGGATGGTCTGGTTCTAGAATCCCTCTATTCTCTCTCTCGCAGTAAAAAGGTCCACGGCAAAGGGAAGGTCGGAGGTCGCTGGAAGTAGAGAGGGCTGGAGGAAGTTCCTCTCCTGGTTCCTGTAGTGCTGGAGCTCCTCTGTGTGCGTCTCTGAATGTTTATTGATAAGATGTATTGATAATTAAAATAACGTGCACTCAGGTTGGAGCTGATTTTTTTTTACAATTATTTCCTGATGGATGAAGTGTGCATCCCGTTGGTCATTAGTGGCTCGCTTTGATGTATTATGATGACATCATTCCGGGTTTATGTGAAGACAAGATTCCTGCTCTCACTTTTCTACATGTTCAACCGAGCTGGAGGAGTCCAGACTCCAGAGGGACTATGAGAATTCTTACAAGGTGTCGCCATCGCAACGTGGAACGAGCTTCACACTCAGCTGCACTGATGATGAGGATTATACTGTGAAACGGTCCAGGTTCACGCAGTGAAACAGTCCATACAGTGAAAGGGTCACATTTACATTTCTTTAGGTAAATAACAGCAATTGTTCTTGTGCTCTTCTTCAACCAAAGCCTTCATTGGATGATCTACATTCTGTTTTTGAACTGCATATTTTTTAAGAGTTTCTTTCTGCTGTCTGTTTTTGTACATCCAGTGTAAAAAATAATTACAATAGATAATCCTTTTATTACAAGCAATGCTCAGACAAAATGGCTTTTTAGTCTCAATTTAAACAGTGACTGATTCGTCTAACAAACGTCTGTTCTATAGATCTTGAATGGCATCACATTTGGAATTGAAAGAAAAACGTACTTATTATTATAACTTGGAAAGCCTAGTGGTTGACAGTGGCGAAGATGTTACGAATCAAGAAAACAAATGCAAATAAACGAAACATCCATCCATCCACATGCGCAGCGATTGGAGAACTTGCATGAAAGACAAACGTACTGCAAAAGCAACACAAGTTCGTAAAGAAAAACATGCTGCAAAAGCTACAGAACACGTGCTGCAAAAGCCACATCATAAAACAAAGAAACCTGCTGCAAAAGCCACATCACAGTAAGAAAAACCTGCTGCAAAAGCCACATCACAGTAAGAAAAACCTGCTGCAAAAGCCACATCACAACACAAAGAAAAATGTGCTGCAAAAGCCACAACACACAAAGAAAAACATGCTGCAAAAGCCACATCACAACACAAAGAAAAATGTGCTGCAAAAGCCACAACACACAAAGAAAATACGCTGCAAAAGCCACATCATAAAACAAAGAAAAACCTGCTGCAAAAGCCACATCATAAAACAAAGAAAAACCTGCTGCAAAAGCCACATCACAACACAAAGAAAAACGTGCTGCAAAAGCCACATCACACAAAGAAAAACATGCTGCAAAGGCCACAGCACAAAACAAAGAAAAACGTGCTGCAAAAGCCACATCACAGTAAGAAAAACCTGCTGCAAAAGCCACATAACAACACAAAGAAAAATATGCTGCAAAAGCCACAGAACAACACAAAGAAAAACATGCTGCAAAAGCCACATCACAAAACAAAGAAAAACGTGCCACAAAAGCAACATCAGAGCTGGATTTATCAGTGAGGCCTACGACGTCTCAGGAATGAGAGGAACATAGTTCGTCCAAAAACGCCCCCACATGTTTTCCTGCATCCAGATTAGTATCATCCCAATCAGATATATAACACTCTAAATAGTTCAAGAGGATTTTCAAGAGATTAAGATTATCTTTGACCTTAAATTAACCCGGATTCTACTCGTGTGTGTGTGTGTGTGTGCGTATTAATCCATCGAGCCTCAGAACTATCTGTTGTTGTTTGGAAATGTTTTATTTACTCAGCTATTCATTTACACTCACACAGCAAATATTGAAAGTGAAACCACAAAAATGTTTTCAGTTTTTTTACGACATGCACCCACACACATCAATATACACACTCGGTCAAACACACGGATCCACAAAAAAAAATTCAAAACATGTAACTAAATACGTTTCAGAGAGAAAATCAAGCTGGAGGAAGAGACGTAAAGTTTTTCAAAGATTTTGTTTTTATACTAAAGCGACAAAATGTACTACAGTATGTTGAAAAAAGGATCCTAATAACCTTGAGACATCAGGACATTGATTACATGAGAGCAGGTGTGACTCAGATAAATAAATGTGACCAAGAAGATGAATACTAAAGGGACACTCCATCAATTCTACACTTTGTGTTTGGTGACTCGTCTTCATCACAACTTCTGGGAGCAGTAACAAACCTGACGATGTCATCAGGTTATCTATGTCTGGTTGGAGGCGCACATTTTTTATTAATTCTTTTTAAGTAAAAAGACGATGATGTGAACTTAAGATGAGAGTCGTCACCAGACAGGAACAGGCTACCAATGTTGCATGATGGGAAATTATATATGTTTAACACGACTCCAGGTAGTTATTGTTTCGCTCTTACATGAAACATTTTCATCGGCGGCACCAAGTTAAGCAGGTCGTATTATACCAAATGCATAATGTTTATTTATTTATCATTATTCATACAAGTAAAGGTTAGACAAAGGACAACGGCGTGAAATGTGTCCCGTTAATGTTTTAGCTCAATCGTTTGGTTGAGCACGTTTTGAGCCGCTACTTCTTTTTGAAAGTTTGATGAACCGGTTTATAATGAGACCCAGTAGCAGCATGTATATGCTGAAGAGTAACAGGCCGAGGATGGAGCCCTGAGGGACACCACGGGGTAAAGGGTCCGATGAAGATGAGGCATTAACCACGGCTATGAGAAAGTCCTATTCGATGAGTAGGATTATTTTTTTTGGCATAGTGAAGCGATTCGGGACTTTTTATTATTTAACTTGAAACAACAAAAAAAAAAGTCTAATAATGGTCAAATCATTTCCAAAAATATGTTTTATGAAAAGGAGCTGATATAATTAAAATTCATGATATACAAATTTTATCATGAAATTATAACATAATTCAGACTTTATAAACATTTTATAAACAATATTGAACAAACGATTTGTGGCGACATCAAAGGGTTAATCTTTACTTTTGACCCCTCCCTGGGGAAAAGTGGGCGGCTCGGGTTTTCGGGGTCTTGCTCAAAACCCACGGCGTATACAGAGCTCTACCTACTGAGCTAAAACCATGGCCCAATTAGGAGGATTTGCAGAGCCTGATCCGACCGTGTTTATGCCATGAAAGGACCAAACCAGACCCAACATCAGCAGAGATGAACCTGGACCTGAACGGGGGGGGGCGAGGGAACACCAATAGCCCGATTATCATAATTAGTAATGAAAACAGTAAAGACATAATGCCAATGCGAGGCAGGGGGTCCCCTTCTATAAATACTTTGGTACACCAGAATGAAACCAGTCTAAGAGGATAGTCTAACATCCTGTTTAATATTCTCTTTGTTCTCTTGAGAGTCTCCAAGTCTCGTTGCGGTACAACAGAAAACTGCTGAAATGCCTCTTTGATGCAGTCGTTTGGTATAAAGGTGGAGTCAGGGTGCGAACCTTTAGCAGCAGGTTTGCGTGAATATAAGAGTAAACGTTTCATGTGTTCAAAGATGTCTGTGATCCCAAACTGAAACATTACAACATGATTTTGTGACACCGATGCTTCTTAAAGGTCACTCACATTCAAGTTGGAAGACATTTTATAAAACCTACAAACCTTCAAATGAAACACCCCTCTATGCAGATGACGGTGAACTAATACTGCGTGAGTGTGTTTAGCGGATGGGGGCCTTCAGCGCAGCATCCACCTCCTCCTCGGGCTGCAGCGTGTGCCACTGGGCCACTGGACGCCTGGGATTGGCTAACATGTCGGACCAGTGGCGTAGCCCGACCCCTGAGGCGCCGTAACCGATCCAGCACTTTCCAATGGGGTCGTTGCTGCCCAGCTTGTCGTAGTCGTACACGGTGATCACAACCTGGACTTTCTGTATGAGGGGGATAAGACCCAGAATAATTATTCTGTCTTTCATTTTAAAGTCAAAATCTTTGATCCTAGTCTCTCCTATTATTTAACGTCAGTTTCGGGGAGACTTGGGCTTTAGAGTGACGCTGCTAGCATGGCCAATGATGCCGCGATTAGAGAATCTTATGTTTCAATATTCTACTGAATATAAGCTTCATGCAACTTTAAAAATAGTTCCAAAGTGTATGATGTCCATACCTGGACCTGGGAGAAGGGGATCTCGAAGCTAAAGCTCTCGTTGAAGTAAGGATTGAGAGTGTTTTGTTTGACGGACGTCTTCTTCTTCTTCAGCCGCTTCCCGTTGTGCTGCAGCACCACCTTAACAAACGGATCTTAGAGAGAGAGAGAGAGAGGCAGGATGTCAACCAGCAATCCATCAGCACTCTCAAGCTTTAACGCGGGACAAATATGGCTGCTCACCTGACAGTCCGCCGACGTCCATCTTCTTCAGGTTCTTCGCCTCCATGATGTTAACTGTTAGCTTCCCGGCCGTGGGAACGTAACGAAGGGAAATGCAGACGTCGCCCAGCTTCTCTTGCTGCCAGTATCAGAACATACACACGGACCACACGTGACTTCACACGTTTGTTATGATGTCATAATGATGTCATATAATGATGTCATATTCACTAGGGTCACGTACCACCTCTTTCTCCCCTCCAATCAGATCCTTCCACTCGTGTATCGGCTGTGCAAGGTCGATGGAGTTCATAGGGATCTTGATTTCACCGATCAGGTCATGTTTACCAAAACGGTCAAAATCAAACACATGCAACACCAGAGTCTGGCCCCCCAGCTCAGTATATGGGATCTGAAGGGGATATAAATATAAATAATTTTTAAAAAAAAGATTAGCTAAGGCCTCAAGAAGAGCTCATAAAATGTAGAAATGAATCAAAGAAGGTTCATTGATTGGTATGCTGGGGTTTATACACAAGCTGTATTTGATCTTCAGTCTGTCCTATGCTTATTATTCAGTAGAACTGTAACAAAGTGGGACCAGGACCCACCAAACAGTTCAGTTCAGAATTATTTATTTATCCCAAAAAGTGTAGGAAAACACATAAAGAGCTGAAAACATGCTGCGACCAAAAACACGTGGCTGAAATGGTGGAGGTCCGATGAGCAGCTTTGGCATTGATTTTGGTTGATCTAGAGGGAATACTGGGCCGTGGTGGAGAAAATGCTATTATAAGAGCCATATTAGTTTATTTTTAATATTCAGGACGGTCTCCAGTGGTGAAGGACAGACCTTGAAGATGAAGGTCTCATTGAAGACGGGACAGAGGTTCTTCCGTTGGATTTTGGTCTCAAACTTCTTCTTCTTGTCCGGCAGCATGTAGACTTTGACGTAAGGATCCGAGGTCCCGCCCATGTCCATGGCAGCGAGGTCCTGAGCCTGGAGGATGCCGACTATCAGCTGGAAGAGGAGGGGGAGAAAAATTTAACAGCGAGATTATTTACATCCGTGTTTGAAAGGTTGGAAAATGGTCCTTTGGGAACGCATGCCTGTACCTGATTATCTGTGAAGTTATAGTCCAGTGTGTACTCCAGTCTGCCCAGGTTCTCCTTCTCCTCCTCTTCCTTCCCTTCTTCTCCTGCCTGGAAAAAACACAGCATAGTTAACACGGATTAACAATATGACCAAAAAACACCATAGACTAAATATTATGATGGATATTATGATAAGATATCAAGTGTCCACAATTTGGTGGGAATTACATTTATTTGCATTTAATTTTCCTTTAAAAAGGACATAAACATCTGTTTATCAGTGGAAAAGGAATACCCAATGGTTTTAAGTAGCGCCATTACAGTTCTGCTGCATTTGTGTGCTCTGAGCTGTTAGAACCTACTGAACAAGCAACTGAGCGCTGTGGATCAGGAGCTACGTATCTGCCTTCCATCAGCTCCTACAGCAGTAGAACGGTTGTGTGCATCCTCCCATCTCCTGTTTCCCACTTCACACTTTGAATATTTGCCATAATGAAAAAAAAGGTCAAGAATCCTTAGTATGGTCCATAATCTGCATTCTAGGAGAATAATAGAAAACCAGCATGTAAATCAAGAAATGTGTCTATTAAAAAAAAAGAAAAGGAGCTGCAAAATTTTAGGGCTTCTATAAAACCATAAGTGAGATTCCACTGAGTTCTGTCCATCACGCTGTGAGGCGATGTGGACCCATTAAGGAACAACATAAACATTCAGTAGGTGACTTTGACAGAGGAATAAAAAAAAGGAGCTGCTGTCCTTCTCCCCAGCATTTTTCTTCCTTGTCACTAAACTTTAACTGTTGAATTTTCAACACTGAAAACGTTGAGGATGGAGACAGAGAGTAGTATTACCAGAACCTATGCTCACCTTCTTTTCCTCTCCTTCCTCTCCCTCCTTCTCCTTCTTCCTGCGCCCTCGTCCTGCTTTCCTCTCACGGGCCTTCTTTGGCTTGCTGTCCTTGTTGAAGCACTTCCTGTAGATGCAGAATCCCATACAGGCGGCGAGAGCAAGAACCACGACTGTGATGGCACCTACGGCCCACATGGGCACTGGAGGGACGATGGAGAAAAGTATGTTGGAATTAGGAATCCAGCAGTGTCACCGCCCAGCAGAGGGTTTTAATTCCTACTGAGTTGGGTCTGATAGTTCTGGTAACATTTCTTCAACCATGTTGAAAATGAAATCTGAGTTGAACGAGTTGATGATTCAGCCTGGTATCAGTAAATATAATATCACAGTGCATGACAGAAACGTATTTACTTTTTAAAAAAAAGTAAGTCTTTACATGCCTTAATGCTGTTTGGTTGAGCCCATTTGGACTCAACCAAACATTTCAAACAGGACATTTCTTATCGAAAAATGTTCCTTAAAATGCTTGTAACATGATCCAGTAGCAGCATGTATGTTTCTAAAGAGTAAGGGGCCGAGGATGAAGCCCTGGGGGAACACCGAGGGTGAGGCGTGAACCATCCATGGACTTACTCAACAGAATTATGTAACTTGATACCAAATGATTAGTCATTTTATGGTACATTTAGAGGGAATGAGACGTTAAATTAATAAATGCCAGAAAGAAATATAATATCCAAAAAGCTAAAAAATGTTTCTGTTTATGTTTCTCATAATGCCTTTTGAACTTCTCCTGCACAAAACTTTTTCAACTCAGCTAATTGCAGACTAGAAGATGTAAAAGTTGGGAACCAGAAGGGCCTGAGACGAGAGATGGACTTACATTTGAGTTTATGGTCTTGAGGAGCGGAGCAGAGCGGTCACATGATGAGATGAGAGAGGAAGAATATAGTGATGAAACACAAGAGATGTAAAAATGAGGAGACAGGAAGATTAGATGACATGAAAGTAATGGATTACTGTTGATATATGTGGGTCTGAATACACCATGAATATGTTGAAATACTGCAGTATTACTACACAGATCCTCTGGTCCTACTGGTTCCTGTTTATGGGATACACATGGGATATTTTATTTTGACTTATTTTGTCATATCTCCTTCCTCTGCGATTGATCAGCTAATGAGATTCATCTGAACATTGATGGGTCATTCTAGTGGGTCGTCATGATTGTTGGCTTTTTGTACAAATAGGGTTCATCAGGGGAAGAAATCATCATATGTTATAAAAGCCTTGTATTTATAGTCTCAGTCAGGCGAGTGATGATGTAAAGTAATGTTTTTCGATTGTATGTCTTTCTCTACGCTGATGACACCATGGTGTATGCAGAGACACCACAGGATTTACAAGTTGCGCTAAAAGTCGTCCTTTCTTATCCTAAAACTGTAAAATTATTATTTTTGACTCGGGGGGGGGGGGGGGGGGGGGGGGGTGTCTGGGGGGTGGGGGGGGGGGTGGTGGGGGGGGAATACAAACACTCCCAGAATATAATTTTGGTACAGATAAGATAGAAGTTATTTTTGAGGTAGTTAAGTTAGCTATGAGAGCACTGGTTTCTATGGAAACCAGTCTCAAGGTAGAAAATACCCACAGATGTATTATGTTAATTATTTAATCAACTTTTCGTACCAATTGTTTTTGACGGAAGTGAAAATAAGATGAAACTGAGATGTTCCATAGGACGTTTGTGAAACTTTAGCTTTATGTGAACAAACATACAACTAACTGCATTCCTTATGGTGAAGTCGGTAGGCAAACGTTAGATACTAAGAAAAAGAAAAAGATACAAACTTCTCGATGCAATGTCCTGCTCAACTGTTTGGTTGAGGACATCTTGAGTCTCTATTTCTTATTTGAAAAATGTGACTGGACCCCTTTAATAATATCACCCAGTGGCAGCATGTATAAGGGACCATGGGGGACAAAACAGGTCAAAGGGGCCACAGGAGACGAAAGTCCTGTTTGATAATATCCTTTTTTCCGGCATATTAAAGCATGTGAGCATTTGTCAAATAGAATTATGTAACTTGATACATTACAATTAAAAAATGCCTAATAGTCAAATAGTTTTCTAAAATCATGCTTTACCAAAAGGTTAAGCTAATCTAATTAACACTGACTATTTCCATGAAATACAATGAATGAATAAGTCATTTTATGGTCAATTTAAAATATGATGACTATATCTATCGATCCAATTGGATTTTTGAAGTCATGGTTATTCCAGATGAATATGGTTTATCTTATTTAGCTATGGAAGTCTTGACTCTAATTATGTAAAGCGTAGGGTTGAACTCAGAATGACTGATATGGAGATACAGACATGACCGATGAATGTGAAACTTTTAAAAGTGTTAAAAGTGGAGTTTTCCTTTGAGAGGTTTCATGTCTTTGCTGAGGTCAGCAGAAAGAATATATGTCAAAATTCTTTTATGGTGAACGGACAGCTTAAGAAAACACATGCAAATAGACAAAACTCTAACAAATAAAGGAAAACATCTTCATCAATTTGACAACAGAGGGGCGCTGCAGAAGCCACAACACAACGGAAGCGTTTACGAAGGACACCTAAAAGTGATGCAACCCCAGACGGGCTTTTTAATGCTTCATTATGTGAATAAAACAGATACAATAGAAAAAGACTTCATGATATTTTGATAATTTGACAGCTGTAACTTCCTGCTTGTGTGGTCAGGTGACTTAGAATAAAACGTTAATACACATCCTGAACAACAAACAAGCTTAATAATGAAATAATGAAAAATATGGAGTTACGAAGCTAAAACGGCTAATCAAATATCATGAATGTTTGTGTATTTTAACGGTTTTATTCACAAAATGAATAATTTGAAAAAAGCGCTTCAGGTGTGCGTCACTTTTAAGTGTCCTTCGTAAACAGTTAGCTTGTTGTGGCTTTTTGCAGATCGATTTTCATAATGTTTTGTGTTGTGGCTTCTGCAGCGCTCCTGTTTTGTCAAATTGATGAAGATGTCTTCTTTATTTGTCTGTTTTCTTAAGTTGTGGTGCGTTTTCCTGTCGGCCTCCATATATCGGGCGGTTTCAGAGCGCAGATACGACGGTGGTGACGCTCCCAAACTATGTAGCTTCTGTTTGACCAGAGATCAAGGAAATTAGTTCCATTATTTGTTTGTAGTTCATTTTTTCACGGAAAGGAGAAATAATTAGATTAGAAGATATTAGTTAGATGTACTCCAAACTTTGTGGCTAGAATTTGGTCTCTGTGTTGTGCCAGTTTATCGGTTGCTGCTTGTTTTCTTCTATTTAAGTTAGCAAAATGCTAAATTAAGATAAGTTAAATATTTAATATTTATGTACATTTAAATGAGACCCATAAAAGAAAATGTATTGGAGTTCTAATTTACTGACTGTGTTGTTTCTACTTAGTTTTCTCCTCCTCTGTGAGCAAAGTGGGTGGGGGTGGAGGGGGGCCTAGTTTGACACAATCTCCATCTTTTAGGTGTGGTATAGCATTATGTCTGTACGAAAGTATGTTTGCACATCAAGAGTCTGATGCATGATCGTGGATCTCATCCCATCAGACGATGCTGTATGACGAAAAGTTCCGAATAAAACGTGGCCGTTAGACTTTTCTGACTTTTCTTTTTCTACCTTCCAGCGTGTTCAAAATGCTGCCGCCCGCCTACTATCCAGGAGTAAAAAACTTGATCACATAACTCCAGTACCGGCTTCTCTCCTCTGGCTTCCAATGTGGCGAAGCAGACATTTTCAGATCTTATCGCTTATTTTTAAGGCCTTTAATGGGTCGGCACCGGCCTAGATAACCGGGCTCTTGTACCTGCATGTCAGAACTCTGAGCTCTACCAACCAGATGCTCTTGACCACTCCTTGGTCAAGATGAAGAACCAGAGGAGACCGGGCCTTTGCAGTGGCGGGCCCAAACATCTGGAATGGAACCTCTGGTCCATACATAAACATCAGAACAGCACAAAGCCTTGAAGAATTTTAAATGTCCGGTGAAGACGCACCTTTTTTCTCTGGCTTTTAATTTGAGTTGAGCTTTGACATTTCTATTCAATCTTTACATTTCAGTGTTTATTTTAACACTTTTTTTTATGTTCTCTTATCGTGATGATCTTAACTGATTATTAAATCTTTCTCTTTATTCTTGTAATTAAAGCTATTATTTTTGTCAGTCGTATCTGTTAAGCACTTTTGGTTTTGGTTGTTTAAATGTGCTGTATAAATAAACTCTGAATTTGACTTCCTGTGAGGTTTGTTTGTGTCCTACACTGGAATTAAAATACATTTAACTTTAACCATTGTTCTGTGGACAAACAGCCGTGATCTTGTGTTGCTCCTTGTGTAAACAGGTTCTACCCGTCTGCATCATCTGTGGGCTTACTTGGCAGGTGCGTGAGCTCGTTGAAGAACTTGGTCTTCATGCTGGTGAACTGGTGGTTGGAGTGGTGTGAAGGGGGTTGGACGTGTGGGTGTTCCTCCTCCTCCTCCTCCTCCTGGGCCGCCCTGCGGACCCGTACCCCCGCCGTGCTGACCAGTCGCATCGCCTCTCTGATTAAACCAAATGGAGGAAGACGAGAAACGGTCAGCGGGGACATTAGCTACCAGCACATTCACTCCGACCAGATACGTCCTGCTTCCATACGTCATCCTGGTTGACCTTTGACCTGGCTGTAATCTCTTTAATCATCTCATTCATTGCAAAAAAATCTCCAGCCTCTCATAATTTTTTCAATTTTAGTTTCAGGAACCGCAGAAAACTAACAACCAACACAGAACATGCTTTTATTTTGTAGTATTTTTCTTCAGTTCATTCTTCGTACTTCTGTGGTTACCTGTCTTGCTTTCACCTGTGTCTCGTAAGCTCCGGGAGAAGGTGTCAGTTCATCACAGTCACATGGAGACAGACAACCTTGTATGATTATATCCACGGACAATTTAGAGTCAGTCACCAGTACATTCATGTTTTTGGGAGGAAGTTGGAATACCAACAGGGAACAGACCAGAGGAGGCTCGTCCAAAGAGGCAGAGGAAGATGGTCTTCCTCTGTTTCTGAGAGGCAAGAGGCAAACAAATCTAATTGGTTGAAATCAACCATTACCAAAATAATTTTATATTATTGAAATCAACAGAGGCACATACAGGGCAGCACGGTGAAAGGCAGTCTGTGTGAAGTGGAGTGCAGAGGAGGACAATCTTCACCCTCTTTTAAAAATTTTTTATTTCATGCTGATCTGCTATTGGCCAAAACAGAATTAATGATGCTTCAAAGGTGGATGTCCTCCTTAACCAATTAACAACCAGAATACAATATTGACAATTCGTTGGTCCAATGAGACTTTCCACATTTCCTATACAGTTTTCTACCACTGTGAGGTGCTGGAGTGTGACGTACTTGTGGTAAAGGACAGATTGACTAATTCAGAACTGCTTTCAAATATAACTAAAAAAATATTTTTTTAGGCCTTATAGAAATGAATTAAATTCGTTCAGCGTTGGCAGTTAGCTTGTAAGCTTAGCTATTAGCTAGAAGCCTTGAAAGCTTACCAATGAAGATGGACTTGGACCAGGATTTTTTATTTATTTTTTTCTCGTGTGTGTGCTGCCGAAGGTTTATGACGCACGCTTTTACTTTGAAACAAAAGATTACTAATGTGATTTAGTGTAACATAAGGAAGACCACTCGTACTTTATTTTCTCATCAAAGCAGAAAACTCACAAACACACTGGCCAACTCAACTTCCCCTCTACTCCTTCAAAATAAGAGCATTTAACATATCCGCCAAAATGCTTGGTAACAGGAAACATAAAATCATGAGACTTTAATTTAACGAGACTAAAACCATAAAAAAATTTATACTATGTGTTTATCCGACAAGAATTTTTAACATCTGCTATAAAAACTCGTATTTGAACGTGAAGATCATGAATAAATGTCTTGTTCAGTTAAGGAAAGCTGAAGAAAAAATAAATTGCTTCATTCTCCCTGATTTTGCTACTGGAACACACGTAAACTTGGATTTGAACCCAGAACCTTCCGACTGTGAGGTGACTGTGCTAACCATCATGCTTCCTTGAAACACGTCAGTCATGAGTAATTCCTTAAAAAAATTGACAGTACTCTCAGCGCCCAAAAACATGAATAAAGATGAAATGATCTCGGGTTAACCCCGCCTCCCTCCCAGCATCAGCTGGGATAGGCTCCAGCCCAGTCTCGTGACCATCAACAGAACAACTTTAAACAATGAATGAATTACATTTTCAAACTAATATCTGAAAATATCCCATGTCCTTCCTGCAGTGAACTAAGGTTCTCATGTGGCCAAAGCCAACAAACATCGCAGTAAAGAGTTCAACATGTCAAAGCACAATGACATCCAAACACACAAACACAGGCCCCGCCCACAGCAGACATCCCTCTGTTGCTGCGTGGCGATGTAACAGGATTAATTGCCAAAGGTAATCCAAAAATCCCTCGGGTTTAACAAATAACGAACAGTTTGCCTCGGTGTGTCTTCTCCCTTTACTCCAGCCATCGTATTTGCTTTTGTCCTCAGTTGTCCCACTTGGTCCTCCTCTGCTCTATGATGTGAAGTGCTCAGAAAAACAAGCGCTCCTACCCCTGATAAATCCTGAAAGGTAACTGGTTTCTGGGGAAAACCTTGGATCGCATGAGCAGAGGATTAGAGAGTGTGGACAGGTCCGTTAATACACCACTGAGTTTAACCTGCAACGGAATGAGAAGCCTTGAAGATAAAAGTTCTTCATGTTTGTGCTCAGAGTTAGATGAAATGATGTCTGTAGGATAAATATACAGGGCAGGGTGTACAGCTTATATACTACTGCTCCTGGTGAAAACCCTCAACCCTAA
Source organism: Lophius piscatorius (assembly GCA_009660295.1). Classification (NCBI taxonomy): domain Eukaryota; kingdom Metazoa; phylum Chordata; class Actinopteri; order Lophiiformes; family Lophiidae; genus Lophius; species Lophius piscatorius. The sequence continues at coordinate 8,462 of VRLP01007319.1, read as the reverse complement.
CCAGGTAAACACAGCATAACCTCATAATCATGCTGCACAAATGATTGTGATGTCACTTCCTCTGTCCAATATGGAGCTCTAGGGATCGTTTTCTACTTGTACATCATCTTCCAGTGAATCATGTGAAGACCACGCCATAAAACCTTCATGTTGATTGTATGATGTTTGTCACAAAAGACTACCTGCATAACAACAGGCGGATGTCATGAAGGACAGGGCGCTTATACGAGACGTGAAGTTTGGCAAAGGTTAGAACATGGACAGCTGATTCCTGAATTTCAGTTTATATCACGTGCAAACTGCAGTACTACACATGAAAACTGTGAAATAGACACCAAATTCTTCTACTTGTAGGTAAAACACATAGCGGGGGGTTTGCTTCTTTTAAAGTCATTCACAGTCACAACCATCCAATCAACTCTGTCTCACCTGCATGCTCAGCGTATCACCATCAGCCTCATCTACCCAATCCCCTGTGTCTCACCTGCCTGCTCAGCCTATCACCATCAGCCTCATCCACCCAATCCCCTGTGTCTCACCTGCCTGCTCAGCGTATCACCATCAGCCTCATCCATCCAATCCCCTGTGTCTCACCTGCCTGCTCAGCCTATCACCATCAGCCTCATCCATCCAATCCCCTGTGTCTCACCGTCAGGTGCTGTCTTTAAAATACCACTCTCTCTCTCCATTCATCTAGTTCACTCTGCTGCTCAGGACAAACTTTAAACACAATCTATGAATCTGAGCGCCAAAGACCTTCTAATAGACACACATCATCTGTTGTAATAAATCATTGATGTTTTCTTCGTTCGGTGTCTTCCCTAATTGAACTTCCATTGCACTGTTCACCTTACAGCTACCTCACACTCCTGAAAACAGCAGCTACAGGCTATATTCAACCCCTGCACGACAGGTACTTCTATTAAATAATTATCTATCTAACGTCCTGTTTCATTCTGAACACAGCAGTTGGTGCACCCCCGTTTGCTGAAAATTCATGAAGGCGCTATAGCTTTACTGACCAAGGTCAAGGTCAACGGGTCAGTAGGACTACTTCAATGTATGTTAATCACATTTCCTGTTATCAATAGCAATATCAATTCCTGTTTCATCCCAGATTTCCAAAATTGCCCACATGGCCACACTGGATAAGGATTCAAAATAATAATAATAACCTGTTAGGCCCCCCAGGATCCATTTTGAGTCATCGTTCTTAGTAACATACAGATAAACAAAGGCACCGTTCACACAACCTGCTCCAAAGTCAAATTAAAGTCAATAAAAGAAAGAGAGCTTCCATTTTCCAACACTTAAGAGGTCCATAAGTTTTTGCTGGGCCCAAGTTTACAGAAGTATAAAGTACTTCTAGGTCCGCTCCAGGGCGGGGAGGGCTTCCGACGTAAAACCTATGCCAAAACAATATATGGAATTCAAAACTAATTTCCAAACCAGATTGGTGGGGGCTCAAGTTAACAACCAACATCACTGATACTGTTAGCTAGCAGGGTGCTAGTGCAAAATTTGCTACTGTTCTAACCATGCTACTGAGAAAAGATTGAGGTAAAGGTATAGTGCTAGCCGATATGATGGAGATGTTTTACTTTCATTTGTTTCACTCAACTAACATTTTATCCATCTATTTATAGTCATTTTTTATCTGTAATTTGTCATTTTAATGTTAATATTTTATTATAATTAGTAGTAGTATTCTCATTTTCATTATCTGAACAAACCTTTCTCTACATGCATTGGCCTCCTCATTCGTCTCAGTGTTTTTTCCTTTTACTTCTCCTCTGTCGCCTGTAAAGCACATTAAACCGTAAAAAGTACTCAGAGATCACAAACCTCCGCTGAGCCACAGCAGAACCCTAGATTACGGAACAATTCGTGCAGATTTTTCTATTAATGTCTGAGTTATTGCCAGCTTCTAAATCTACCGACAACTCCAACAAACTTTCTGAGTATTTCTCAGAAACTCTTTAGCTGCTTGACTACTGAGCCTTTCACTTCAGCGTCTTTGTTCAGCCCACTAGAGCCCCCAAGATGGAGCCCCAAAAGAAACATCGTCCAGCAGAGTGATAGACTGGATCTGAGGCTTTGAGAGTGGAACCATAAAAGTGTAAAGGACAGCAACAACTCTCTTTCTTTAGAATAAAAAAATAAAAATGTTCCTGAAAAGAAAGCTCAGTTTCCATCTAAACCCAGACTTAACACAGACCTTAAAAGTATAACTTTAGTTAACCTAAGGTACAGATATGAGAGTGGGTTCAAGCTTCTCATTAAACTTTTGACAAGACTTTGAAAAGCTACATTTCCAACAATATCTGCCTTGAATGTTAACGCAGTCATTTCATTAAAATGACTCAAAGGATAAAATTGATTCGGTTAAGTTCACACATCTGTGGTGCTTTTATTATCCCCATCCTGCAGCATCATTTGTAACTATTATTTGTTATGAATTTGCAAAAAAGCCATAAAACAAAACAGCTCATCTTTTCCAACATTAAAGACATTTTAATGCTAGAAAGCAAACCTCGTACGCTCTGTCAAGGTAAACCTGAACACAGGCTATAAATAGAGCTGCTTTAGCAACCCATTATCTACTTAAACTAATCTTAACCAGCTGGAAACACATATCCTCCACTGTGAGTAAAACCAAATGAATTGTATTGGTCAGTAATAAAATAAATAAATAATGTGAAGTCAGCGTTAAAGAATAAAAAAAACATCGGGACCAGAGGAGCTTCTTATAGTATTTTAAAAATTAAACCGCAGCTGAAAAGAGTCATTACCTTTTAATGTCCTGCTCTGATTTTTGGTTGAACTCATTCTGAGTCACTTTTTCATACTGAAAAATGTGACTGCATCTGTTTATAATAAATGACCCAATGGCAGCAAGTTTTTTCTAAAGAGTAAGGGTCCAATGATGAAGCCCTGAGGGATACCGCTGGTCAGGGTGGCCACTGAGGGAGAGGAATTTACCACGGCTATTGAGAAAGTGCCTTTTGATAGGTAGGATTTGTTTTCTTGCATATTAAATATATATGAGGACAACAGAATTATGTAGCTTGATGCAACCAAAATAGACGAATGAGGGTCAAACAATTTTCTAAAAACATGCTTCATCAAAAGGTTGAGCTAATCTCATTCCATTTCCATTAAAATTCAAAATTTCAGAGCAAAATAAGTAAATATAATTAATATTATATTAATATTTTATACTTAATACGATAAAATAATTGATTTATATTAAAAGATAGAAAAAACTGATAGAAATCCAGTTGGGGAAATATTTTTTTGATTGATCCTGTTTTAACCCATAACAATAAAATTTAAATAAAATAAATAAATGAAAAATGATGGTGTGTGGAAAAAAAGATCAAATCCACCATATGGAAAACTTTAATCTCCTTGACAGAGATTTATAATATTATATCTGGCCTTTGTGGTCATTTTCTCCCCCATTTAATTAAAAATCAGCAACAAATATTTCCCCTGTTTTTTAATTAGTAATCCCACTACATATAGTAACATTTTATTATTGTTAATTAGGTTTTACACCATGAAAACAGGGCAATATTAATAAAAGCAGGTTGTTCTGCACCATATTGTTAAGAACATGTGATCAGAACGGTTTTAATTAGATACAGGAAATGTAAGTATAGAGTCAGGATTGCTAAATTGAACCTTTAGTAACAAGAAGCAAGCTTAAAACTGATTTCTTCTAGGTTCAAATCTCAACAACAGATCAATATTTTTCATCAAGTTGTGGAATTGTAAATTAAAAAAGAGGAAAGGACAGCTGACTTTTTCTTTTTCAAAAAAGTATCACAAAGCTCAATCTAACAGCAAAAAATACATTAAAAAATGAGATTTCTTTGGTGAGTTATTTGTTTTGTGTATAAGCCTTAAATGCTGCAGATTAACTGATAACTAATTCTGAGATAAAAGATAACACAAAGTGTAAACAGGAAATGATCTCACCCTGTCGGGTCCTGGTTCCTGTCAGTTTTTTATCCTTTATATTATTTATATTCTATTTATCTTTTTGTATCCGACTGTCCTCCAGAGGAATCGTCCACTGACTGTCCTTCCTCTCACGTCTCCTCCCTCCCTCCCCCAGCCAGTGTTAATCTCCACATTATCCCTCAGGGCCACAGATTTACTGTCCATCTTTAACAGCCAATTGGTCCAACTCTGGGACTTCGTATGAACATGGTGAGCCTCAGACACAATGGTAGTGTGCTATAAAGTAAATGTATTATTATCACTCTGTTCAATACACAACAAAGGAAGTGTAGGGAAACAATGTTTTACCCCTCTTGTAGGTTGATTTAAACTGAACTATCAGAGTTATTAAATCAATAACCTCCGGTCCGAATGACACAGGTGTCCACATCTCAGTTGTCCAGTGAAGACGACGATGATGATGATGATGAGTGGTTCTTTTACTGGCGCGCAGAGACGTTCATATAACGAATAATAATAATATAGATAGCTAAATTACTTTAAATGAATTCCTCTACCTGTGGATAAAGTTGTTTTACATACTCAAAAAAGATCCTTCCGCGGTCCTTGCGTTTGACACATCAATTATATCCGGCCCGCGAGACAATATTTCATTTTTATAAGAACTGGCCAGCTGGTATAGATCACAATCACCACATATACTACAAATCCCAGAATGCACTGCGGTAGTCGGCACGTCAGTCAATAGCGCCAGCGCTTCTACCTGGTCCTCTGTAGTCAGATATCAGCGTTCATTCAGTCCCTCTGATAAACATTAGGCTAATCCTTAGAGGTGATGTTAGGGAGATCGGGGGGAGGTATAGCTTTTTAATGTTTTATTGTGACAGAAGACTGAAATGGCTGAATAAGTGCAGACATTTACTAAAGGACATTCAAGTTAATTTTTGTTGACGTTTAAAAAACCGATTGATTTTAAACGTAATTTTTAACATGTAAAAAATACTTTTATGGCCTGTGAATAAAAACTTTTCATTGAAAAATGATTCTGGGAAACGCTGCTGATAGAGAGGGAGACACTAAATTGTAAATCTATTTTGAATTTAATCTGTAATTTTAATATTTTCTATACCGTTGGCCAGTTTGAGCACCTGATGTAAATATTGTAATAAAAATGTGCATAAAATGTCCCCTCTAAAGTGTTAAGTGTAACGGCACATTCTTCTATCATGTTGAGTCAATGTGAATAATAGACCTGCTGAAGTTCACACTCACAGCCTCCGGGATAATAAGAATTATTATAATGAAGATTTGGATCAATAAATTAGCCGTTTGTTTTTGGACAGTTCTCACAAAGGTTGTTGTTTGTTTATTGCTTTGGCTACAAATAAATTTTGCATAAATATATAAAAGTAGCAAGGAAGTTCTGGGTTCAAAGTTTTGCATGTTGTTGCCATGTCTGTATTGATTAGAGTAAGGGTTAGTTAGTGTTGCCCGTAGTTCTGGATGTGACTTGTCCAGGATTTACTCTGCCTCTTACCTCATGTCAGCTGGGATAGACTACTGCCCCAGAACAGGATAAGCTGCTACGTATAATGAATGAATGACATCCGTGGGCATCAATCAGGTCCAGCCATGATCTCTGTGACCCTGCAGGATGAAAAGGTGTCTTTGGACTACGTCTGAACAGAAACCTCTCCTTGAAAACCAAGGGAACCACAAGATAGGTGTAGTTCCACTCAACTCCAGCAGATGGCGATAGTGCATTATTGAAAATGCTCTTAGTGCTGAGATCAGTTTTTACTGAAGCAGCTATGAGGTTTATATGAATGATTACAATACTGCATGCTGTAAATAAACTTGAACTACTCTACAAAAACTCACTATTGTCCAGTCAGGTAAATAAACTAGTACATTACATACTTTACCTCAGATGTACATTTGAACTAAATTTATTAATTTGCAGACCAGCCATCATGTAGAAAAAAGTACAATTTATGGAGGTATGTTTGGTTTGAAATAAGTTAAAATTCATGTAGTGCAAAACCTTTTAATCTTCCACGTGAATTCTAACAGTCAAACTCAATTAGAGTCCATGGCAGTCGCAAAAATTTACAGTCTCAATTTAGTTGTTGGAAAAATATTGACCTTCATAGTTGATGTGTTATTCTATATAAATGTTCATCTGGGTGTAGCTGGCCTTTTGACTAAAATTGCCCAACTTTCCTGTTTGGATTTGCAACATTAACCACTCAATGTTATCACTTGGGGGTGAGCAATCAGGTGAAGAGTCATGTAACAGATTCAGCTCAAAATATTTATTCAGATCAAGCAACAGAGCAGATACATTTGACAAAAGTTTAAAATGTCACAAGGGGGACTTCTAGGTGATATAGAAACTTCAGGTAAAACTGATAGTGATCTTCCTGTATGACATTTATAAACTTCGACACCACCATAACATGTCTGACCGCACAATTAACAGACTGGATAGAATCAGGGTTGATGATTGAATAGCTGAAGCTGAACTTAAAGCCTGCACATCATGAAGATTCTCAGTCCAGGCTCCAACATCGTGAAACCTTTAATTCTTGCACCCCAGGGTGTGCTTGTCAAACAGGTACTCTGCCAGCTTGTTGGTGTGGGCTTCCATGCGGGTGAGAGTGGAGACGTAGTCACCAAGCTTCTTGATGGCCTCCACCTGTTCGTTCAGATAGTGGCTCTCCAGGAAGTCACACAGCTGCAGCCGGGACAAGAAAAAAAAAAAAAGTTAGTTTCTTTTTTTTTTTTTAAAGATTAATTTAAGTTCACCCGAGACCACAGCGTTAACACCGTCCATGTGGCTTACATGAGGATCTCCATGTTCAGTAGCCAGCTTGTGGATGTCCAGCAGAGCCTGGTTGACGTTCTTTTCCAGCTGCAGGGCGCATTGCATGGCCTCTAGACCACTGCCCCACTCATCACGCTCTGGTTTCTATAGCAAAAAAAAGTCAAATTATAGCAACCTGAACCATAAAGGCACAAGATCAATGTCTACTACTACCCATCATACCAAAGAGCTCTAATCTTTGAAAAGAGGAAATAATGTCGCTCCAGATTTATACTTTAAGATTCCACAAATATTTATATCTGCAATTAATCTGCTCTGTATCAAACTACAGGAGTAGTTCTTGGGTCAGCACCAACCTTGAGGTCCTGCAGGAAGATGCGTCCTCCTCGCTTGTTTTGGAAGGACAGCAGCTTGTCAGCATGCTCCTGCTCTTCCTCACTATTCTCCTTGAAGAAGTGGGAGAAGCCCGGGAGAGCCACATCATCACGGGAGAAGTAGAAGGCCTGAGAGGAACAGGACAAAAACAGTCATTGGGAGATGTGACCCATCATTAATAGTCAAGTATAGTAGTTACACAGCTAAGCTGTGGTCAGACACATGAGTCATCACTTCTTAGATAGGTGAAAAACAAGCAGCGTTAGCGTGACACAGCACTTTTTTTTTTACGACAGGTGTCTGAATCCTACAACTGGCATCTTGACAATGGAAGCTAACGCTAATTGCTAGAAGACAAAGATACACTTAATCGCCTTTATATTAACATTTAAATCCATGACAAAACAAGTTCTTACCATAGAGGTGTAGGTATAGGAAGCAAACAGCTCCATGTTGACCATCCGGTTAATTGCGGCCTCACATTCGCGGTGGTAGTTCTGACGCACTTGGGAATCCATTTTGGCTGACGTTTTTCGTGCTTTTTCTTAACAAAAATAATACGAAAATATAACAAAAATAGAATTCTTCAGTAGTGTATAAGTATTGAAAGGGCTTTCAGGGACGAAAAGAGCAGTTCCGTTCAAGCACTGTTGAAGCGAGAACTCCTTAAGAATTTCTTCCCCGAATTGACGAGGAGAAGCGACGCTACCTGATTTTATATCGCCAAATTGATCACGTGGAAAAATACGTCACTCACTTCCGCCAATCACTGAGCTCGGAGGTAGCGCGTGACAGTGACTATGATATGAGTGGGACAAAAGATAAGAGATGAAATTGCCCGTTTTAAAATGTATTATTATAGGGATGCAGGTGAATTTTTACAGGTGAAATTTACAGTAACCTGATCACAGGCAGGATCCTAGAATGACAAAGCCCTTTCAGATTTTAGGATTCAATAAACTGTATCTTATTTCAACTTTGAATCAAATGGAATACGTTTCGTCTTAAATATAACATTTGTGTCTGCAAACGCACGATGTGAAGTCATCATTTTATCTAAAAATGAAAGAAAAAAAAAGAAAAACATTGCATCCATTCACCTATTGACTGGTTCACTGTATGCAGTTATATCACTGATGAAGACATCTAATCGTTTTTTTTTTTAAAAGCTGGGTTTTCATATTAATAATAATAATAATAATACATTTAATTTATAATGCACTTTACATTTGGATCAAATCTCAAAGTGCTACAAAGCAAAAGCAGATAAAAGCATCAATAAAAAATAAAA
>VRLP01007318.1:0-22521 GCA_009660295.1 Lophius piscatorius | reverse complement strand
ATTTAGCAATATCTCGAGGGGTTATAATAAAGATGACGGCATTCTGAGTCATAGTAGCTACGTGGGTGTAGCGAGAGCCTAATGGCTGCACTTTCTGTTAAAATCCTACACCTGCAGTAAATATCCACTGAAGTATTTTCAAACTGTAGCCTTTTAGATTTTCATGACTCATGTAAGCATCCGTATCGAACACGAGTTGGCAGATGAATTTAATCCAAGTGAATCAATCCATTAGCTGAGCATTCTGTTGGTCTTCAATCAGCCGGGATTAAAAATCAATAGTATTTAATCATTCTGCGATTTTTAATAGCGATCAGTGCGACGATCCGCATTTTTTTCTTTTTCTTTTTTTCTAACTGTAGATTTATTATTGTCCTACGGTCCAGCATGTATACTACATGCCAAGGAGAAGAATACAACTAATAAAGATACGTAATTGTATATGAGTGAACTCCTGCAGCTCGGTTCTTGGTGTGTTCGGCAGCAGAGCCGGGCGGGAGCAGCAGCTTTAGGAGGAGGAGGAGGAGGAGGAGGAGGAGGAGGAGGAGGAGACAGATACGAGTAACGGTGCAGACATGCGATGCCTAATTTGGTTTGCTGGGTGGGGGATGCTCGTCTGAGCTGCTTACCCAAGTCTGAGAGCTGAGGAGATCCACTCTACGATTGTCCGCCGCTGGATGTCCAGCAGATCGGAGGCCATCTGCAGAAAACATCAGGAAAGGTAACCGACTTCTCCCTGAGACTTTCTTCATGTTGTGAGAAACGGAGTTTTATGAGGGTTGACCTGCCACAACTGCATGCTGCAACTTGTTGCATTTTTCTCTCCTGCATGCCTCTTAGGAAGAATGCGAGATATTTTCACGGATTTGCTTGTCAGTGGAAAGTTTCAAAAAGAAGCTGCGCTGGAGATTATTTGACATTTAAAAAAAGAAAATAATTGAACCTAAATTTGAAAATGGAGAACGAGGAGGAGGATAATATGTGAGCGAAAAGATGTAAATGAATGTTTACGTTGCTAGTTTGTATTATGTTAGAGAAACCTGAGCGCACTTTTTTTTCCTTTTTTTTTTTTGCACTTTTATGCCTTATTACTTTTTATTATTATTATTATTATTATTTTTGGATTGAGTTTCAATCAGGAAACAGTGCTTTTGGTTGATTTACTCATAGTTTTTGCGATTATGTATTTGTGTGTGGTGTGTGTGGTGGGACTAGGGCGCGGCAGGCGGCACACCCACCCTCCCTGCCAATGAATGACCCATTGCAGGAGCCTGATACACAGCTGTAGTGACACACGATTTTACTACATCTACTGTGGTAAACATGACTTAAATGGTCTGAAGACGCTGATTTAGATTACAACAACAACAAGATCCTCACTCCTCTGCACTCAATCCAATGAAAACCAATCTCCCTCTTCGATCCGTAGGTGTGGTTGGTCAGACTCCCTGGAGAAAAAAAAGTAGTATTAGAGTATAAGAGTATTAAGAGTATTAAGAGTAGTAGGAGTAGTAAGAGTATTGACCCTTGAAATGTAATCGCTGTGTGTTTAAACTAGTATCTCATGATGGTGGATATGCTGTCTCAGATTTGTTCTCCAGTCTGGCAAGAAAGGTAATCTGGGGCCACGCTGAATGTTTGGGATGTTTGTTTTATTAAAGAGAGGTCAAATGTGAGGCCATATCTCGCCTTAAAAAACTTAAGATGGCTCGCCAACAGAGCTGGTCTTGTGCCTCAACCCACGGATCCTCTCTAATTGGATAATGGAGAAAATTAAGTTAGTGATGTTTTTGCCATGACAACAAGACAAGGAGTGCACATGACCTCTCTGACCGACACAAATCCTTGTTTCAGCAGATGTGTGTGTGTGTGAGTGTGTGTGTGTGCAAGACACACATCCCTGTTGTTTGTATGAAAAGTGTGTAGAGTATGATGATGGTGTAACATCCTGTATGCTGTCCTGTTGCAGGCCTGATGCGTGAACCTATTTTCAGCTCCTCTTCCATTTCTGGAAGTGCCCCCCCCCTGATCCTGTCGTGTTTTCCATGCTGAAGACATTTTTCCACACGGGTTTCTTTTTTTTTCTCCTTTCTGTTTGATTTTTTCTGTCATCTTCCTCTCATACTTCTCCCCTGACTTTCCTCCATAAACTGCCAAGTAATGGCGGCAGTAGTGGCGGGATTGATTTTTCCATTACAGCCTCCCCCTATACGTTTATTTTGAGTAGTTAACATGAGCGGTAATTGGTACTCTGACTTTAAAGCTGTAGTGGGAACATTGAGCAGTGAGGTGGAGGGAGCGAGAGATGGAACTGATGGAAAAGAGAGGGAGTTGCCGCCAAATGAGATGACGAGGAGGGAAAGAAGGAAAGAAAACAAGAGGAGAGGAAAGAACTTGGCAAATATGACAAAGTTAGCAGTTGTTCAGCGGCAGCCAGACGCGGCACATCTGGAACACATTAGTACGTTGGAAAATCTTAGAAGAAATCAGGGAGAAGGGGGGAAAGAAAGGGGGAGTATTGCGAGAGAAGGGTTAAGTGGTGACTCACTTTTCTGCTATTCCACGCCATCAGTGTGTTTAAAATATGTGTCCTTTTGCAGCCCAGGCACAGGGCTTCCCCCGTGCTCCTCCCTCGTTCTTCTCCCTTCTCTCCCCACTACTCCCTTCTGGTTTGGAGTGAGTCATCCTGTAAGAGGTTCAGGGGTCCCTTTTTCCATTTCGGTGCCTTTTTGTCCTTTCTATTCATACCCCACCACCAGTTCAGCTTTTTCAATTTCCCCAGCCTCCACTGCTTCACGGGTGATTAATGGGGCTAATGTAAACAGGCCCTTTCTCCTTGTTTATAACTCCTTGTTTATAACTGTCTCTGTGTGTAAACAAGGAACAGGATCGCAGCGCCTGTGGAGCCAAGTGGGGGGTGGGTGTCTGGATGGATGCGGTTGGGGGAGGACAGACAGTGTGGTCCGAAGGTTCCTGCACTGAGGGTCAACTTATCTTGTTAAATGTCTTTATATAAATTGAAATCCTTCTTTTTTTTTTCCTTCTGAAGCTGGATTCTAGAGTTTTTGAGAAATTAGTAACAAAAAGTCTTTAGAAATTATATAAAAAGATATTTCTAAACACTCTTGCTCATTAATTTACAGTAAACTCAGCACACCAACATTAAGCCAAAAGGAATCGGTTAACTAAAAATGTTTCACAAAATTAAGAAAGATGTAAAATGTTATATTTTCTGACTTTATTTTTATACCCTCATCAATTACGGCATAATCTAAGAGGTAGCTGACTCAGCCTAACCTTAGGTTCTAAGAAATAAAAGATCACAGGTACTTCAATAAATGATGTCGACCAAAGCCACAAAAACATTATGTTGAATGTACTAAATATAATTATGTAAGTCACGTCATGCAAACGACACCCATGTTTCATTTCTGAGAGTGCAGTTAATTGCTATTGGTTTATCATTGTTCCTTAAAAAGTTGTAGTCTCAAATTTCATAATTAAACCTTGAAACAATCTAAAATAATCTGCATGATCTGAATATTTTTAGGTTAAGCCTGCTTCCTCTATTGATATGTTATTATTAACACACACAAATACACTATTCTGCAAACACAGTTCGGTTCTAATCAAATTTTCTTTGCAAGGAACCGGAACTACACTATTACCTCTTATCTTGTATCCAGTACGAACATGAAATATCTCTTGAATTTCATTTATGATGGTTTATAAAAAGTCTTGAATTTAAATGGTTGAAACCTGCAGACACCCTGTTTTTTTGAGGTTGACATCAGAAAATGTTCAGCGACAGACACCAGCTTCCATCTGTAATAATCCTCCTGGACCGAAAAAGCCCAAGTTTTTTTGTGCTGACGCCAGAGTTCAATAAATGCATCATAAATTAGATAACACTGAGATGCAGCTGCATATCAGTTTTGGTTTGAGTAAGTTGAATTACCAGGAAAACCCTTTCCCTAGGGGGACTTTTGAATGCGAACTTTTCACACCTCCTTACTGCAGAGGTTGCTGACATGAAGACAGGCAGCGTAACGCAGGAAACGCAGCAAAGGTGTTTGTAACATCCTGTTGAAAATCAAGCAACACGCCAAAGAATGATGTCAAATAATGAATTACTGGAGAAAAAAAAGGAAGCAATTCTGATAATGCAGTTTGTATAGAAAAGAAAACCTTTGTCGACTCCAGCTCTTGGGAATCCTTAGCTAGGCATGTTTTCAGGTATTTTAGAAGAATTCACTTCATAAAGTATTTCAAATGAAAATATTCTATAAAACAAACTGCCACAGCATCCATACCTAGTCTGGATGGACCAGTCGCTCACAGCGGCTAATGTGACTTATTTTGCTAATCTTAACTCTTCTCAGCTTGTGTCGCAGTCATCATGCAAGTATCACTTGAGGTCACAATGACTAAACCATCAATTCTGAGATTTCTCTTCTGCTTTCTTTGAGTCTTAAAAATGTTGTTCCATGGTGGAAGATGTTTGTGTAACCGGGCCAATTATTAGTAATGACACAAAACAAGTTTGATTAATGTCTATTTTGGTTTTACATCTTGATGCTCAGGGCCTCCAGTTTCCTCGGCGTTGTGTTTTAAAGTCACGTCCAAAACCCCTCCTTATTTCTTCTAGTTTGGTGTCCCCTATATTCTTTGTCCCCTGACTCTCCCCAGTTGTTTTGATTCCCTCCCGGGAGAGTGAAGAGCTCCGCTGTAGACTGTATGCTTGTACGTTGACACACATATCCATTTGTACATTTCCAAAGATAGTCCCAGTCCGGACGTTCTCCATATTCCACACACACATTTGAAATCCACCTGTTAGACTTGCTTGGGAATAGTTCTGGGAGTGTATAGGAACTCAGGGACGGAAGAGGAGCATGAAAAGACCTTTTGAGGGGAGGTTCTGTTTTGATAAAAGCAAAGCACTAATCCTAAAGTGGTGATGATTACAGTAGTAATACTTTTATCCCAGCATGAAAACCTTTAGAAACATTGTGTCTTTTTGTCTTTAACACAAACACTTCCTGACTAAGTTAGCAGCAATCCAACATGCATGAGTAATAAAATACCTATGGGTGTGAGTGTGCGTCGAAGTAAGGGACATCATTATTTCCATCTGAGCCCCACCCACTTCTAACAGTACAGAAATAATGAGGGGAAAAAAAGACTCTTTTAACTTTAGCAGAAAACGTATGATCTGAACGTATGGGATTTCTTTTATTTGCAGTGGGGTCTCTGGGAGTGGGAGTGGATCTAGGGAGGTGGTCCATGTTTAGAACATGATGACAGACACAATGAAGGGTCAATGGAGGTTGCAGCGCCACACCCGTTTCTGAGAACATGAGCATGGAGGAATGTCAGGGTGAAACAGTCAGTGTGGGGGGAAAATACTTTCGGAGAGCAATCTGGGGTTTGATAAGCTGCAGAATCTGAACCAGAGAAAAGGAGGAGTCTTGACCAGATGATATAACCAGATGTAAATGTGACCTGATCACAGTGCAGTCATTATCCCTGGTTTGAATTTGTGTTTTTGTGGTTTGACTTGTCTCAACCATTCATAAAGAGCACAATGACAGCATTGTTGGTTTCAGCTCATGGGGGTGTAGGTGGACATTCCCTGGAGTGTTGCAGGCTGTTGCCTTCATGCCGTCATAACTTGCACTTTCACCTGAAGTTCTGATATTACATTCTTCTATTGCAAAAAGAGGATTTCCCATACACCGACTTACTTACTTGCCAAAAAAAAAAAGATAATTCCAATGCTCTGGTTCTATACCTTAATCAGGCAGAGGATTTCTGAGCATGAGAAGCCATCTTAAACAAGGCGTGGCTGCATATCTGCCACCAATCACATCCTACCCATATATATAAAGCCATGTTCTCCTGGAGTTATATAGTGACAAGCACAACTGAATGTAAAAAGTAAGTAAATCCATAGATAGAACACATTCCTCCGCATCACAGGGTTCAATAGATGAGCCTGTGAGCATATTACTGACATGTTTGCCTGATGAAGATCCTTTTTTTTTGCAACTTTTGATTCTTACACCTGTCCTTCGCACCTGGTAAAAAAAAAAAATCCGGATTAGTAATCATTTCCATTTTCCTTTTTCAGTTTCCTGAGTGAGGAAGTGAGGACGTGACTCCTTTCGGTAAAGCACTCCTATCTCAAGGGACCCTTGTCTGTACATCTCTCATCATGGCTATAGTCCTCCAGTCAAGCCCCCTCCTATGGACACGGTTGGCAGCCCTAGTCTTCGCCTGCGTGGCCTTCTCCGTTGCCGTGCATGGTGGAAGGCTCTATCATGGAACCGGAGACTGGTGCATCTTCTGCTGGGCCTTCAGTTTCGCCGGGACTGTGGTTGTCCTCCTGATAGAGCTGTTTGGCCTCCAAACCAGAGCTCCTGTGTCCTGGAAGAACTTCCCCATCACCTTCGCCTGTTACGCCGCCCTGCTCTGTCTGTCCGCCTCCATTATTTTCCCCCTCTCCTACCTCAAGGGCAGCTCGGGCCAGAGTCAAACCCGTGACTACCGCATCGTGTCGACCGTCTTCTCCTGCCTGGCCACCATCGCTTACATGACCGAGGTTAGCATCAGCAAGGCACGTCCCGGCGAGGTGGCCGGCTACATGGCCACGGCTCCTGGCCTCCTGAAAGTCTGCCAGACCTTCGCGGCTTGCATCATCTTCGTCTTCGTCAGCGACCCCGTGCTGTACGACCATCACGACGCACTCAAGTACTGCATGTCTGTCTACTGCATCTGCTTCATTGTGTCAGCAGCCATCATCATGCTTTGTATCGGCGAGTGCACCGGCTGCCTTCCCTTCCCTTTCGCCCGCTTCTTGTCCGGCTACGCCCTTCTCGCTGTGGTCCTCTACCTGTCAGCAACCATCATCTGGCCCATCTTCAACTTTGACCCCAAGCACGGTGGAGTAAAAAATAGGCCCGGCACCTGCAGCAGCTCACCGGGGCTGTGCAACTGGGATAAGAACATTGCAGTGTCTGTGCTCACTGGTGTCAACTTCATCCTCTACCTGGCTGACATGATCTATTCCACCCGCCTGGTCTTCATCAACGCTTGAGGGAAGAAAAATCATGTTACACCAGCAGTATGCTTCAAGTAAAATTGAATTTGGCAAGTTCTAAATGGTTTTACAGACTGCTGTCGAATATGGTGCTGCAAGCAAATGTGACTCTGGTCTGTTTGTTTCATGTCCTGCACACAAGCTGGAGGAGCCTGAAGGTCATGACAGAAGCAGACTCTAGAGTATACTACAACTGCTATAGTTTATTTTACTACTATAATCTAGTATGAGTCTATTTGGTAAAAAATTTAAGGATTTGACTTCATTATTTTTCTGCTATGACAGAATAATAGAAGCAGGGAAGCCAACAGAAAATGAATACTGAAATGAACAGCAACATCCTGCCACATTAGCCAGATTTGATCCCATTTAAAGTAAAATGAAACAGTAATGTATGAAAATGATGCCAAATAAATGATATAAAATTTAACATTTTGATTTGTGTAGATTGAACCCTTTTACATTTAGATTAAACATAAGATTTAACATTTACATTTTGGATTCAGTGTTTTATTTAACGACAAGAAACATTTCATTAAATTATTGCATTAAATGCAACATTAAAAAGTGACTATTAAATCAAATTGAATTTTACACCACTTTTTAATTGATTGGAGTAAAGTGTTGCAGAAATATTCATTATGATTCCAGCATGTGCTATTTCACAATCCGTGCCCCCATAGGAAGAGTAAAAACCGACCAAGGACGTGGAGATAATGTATTGGAGACAGTGCATATGGCTACTCTAAGCAAAATTAAATACTTTTTTTTAGCATCAAACTTACAGTTTTGCCTTGCAAACCTGCTAAATCTAATTTTCTGTAAAGTATACTGCCCGAATGAGAAATATAGCAAGAGACAAAAGACAGGGAGGTGGACATCAATGGCTATGTTTACATGTACAACAATATTCCCCTTGAAATCTCTGATGTTTTGGTTTCGCATTTAAAAAAAACTCCTTTAATGGCACATTATTGCCCATTATAATTCTAACAATATGATATTTTTCATAAATATATATATATATATATATATATATATATATGTATATATATATGTGAGTAAAAAAGGATACAATCCAACAATCCCAAATCCTTTGAGCATGTAAACATAGCCTGTAATGACAAATGAAGAGAAAAGCTAAGAAACTGGCGGCTTATTGTTGCGTTTTGTTGTATTATTTTTTCTGTTAAATATACATGTCAGTGCTCTGAGCTTAGCTTGAATTTGATAGCAATCATAGAAAAAGACTGCCTAGCAGTATTTGTTTTAACTTCTCAAGGAAATAAAAAAAAAAGTAGCTGTCAGGAGATCATATACCTTCATGGAAATATTTGAATGCCATGCAATTGGAAATCCAAGAATTTAAAGAAAGTAAAACTTCTCTTTTTTTTTATTGATGCTTTTAACAAAAATAATTCACTCTTCTTTTCCCAACAATAGTATGCATTGCAGCAGCTAAGACTGCTGAATTTGTTATTTCTATGTGGCTCCGATGTTTTAAGACTTGAAGTATTCCAACATGGCTCACATGATGTTCCGATGAATGCTATGCTAGCTTATCGCTCCTGTTATAATATATGTGTATCTGTACCTGCAAGCTACAATCAATGGCAAGACTATATATATATATAAAGATATATGTGTAAAGAAAATGTGCAAGAATGTGGATTTAAAAAACAAACAAACAAGAAAGGTATTTTAATTGTACACTTAGTATTTTTGGTGTGTGTCTAAATATCTGGTGGCATTTCCAAACTCACCACTAAATTAATAATCATTATCTATTGGGACGATTGGTTTTGTACTGCTGTAATAAATACCAAAAGAAATCACAAAGAAGATTCTCTATATATACGTTAGTGTTATATATATATATGCTTTTTTCCTATTCCACTTATCGTGTTTCTGGCGTGAGTACCACATCAGTGTTCCAATAAAACCACATGGTAAAGACGTGCGTCTCTGGATGTGATATTTTTTCCTGTTTGGATTTGCATCACAAGAAGAAAGCATCTGGAGAACACAAACCTCCCAGGTTCACGCATCGCCATAGTCGGATTCATGAAAAATCTAGTACGAAAGAAGTATTTCAGCGGATTGATTCCACAACGTCATTCGTTTGGTCACTGCCTAGCATCCAGAGTCCAGGGTGTCCCAAAACAAAACAAACCGGGCCGACCTTCTGCAAATAGACCTGGGCGGGGAGCTCCTCAGAGAGGGTCTGGAGGCCGGGCCTCGTCACAGCCCAAAGAGATTCATGGGGCAACCGCTCTGAACATCCACCATCTGCAGGGACAGGCGTTGGGGTTGGATTCAGTGTATTACATATTGGGGATTCGAATAAAACCCCACCTTCTAATAAAACAGTTTTTTCTGATCTATTCTATTCTTCCATTTCACTTGGACATTGAGAGTCCACTAATGTAAATAAACTATATTTTTGTATTATTCATATCGCAGTAAATGATTATGGATTCAGTCAAACGTCTTTTAGTATCGATGGTAACACTGACACCCTCCTGCAGGGCTCATTAGAGCATTAGAAACAAGGTAATACCTGAATCCTGCCTGGCACTTTTGGCTATGATGACTACTGCTTTTGAGTGAAAACACAGTAACGATGCATTCAACTATAGATATGTGCCAGGAAACGGGACGGCAACTACGGCCAGTTCTGACACAATGACATGTCATGATGTTTATTTTGTTAAAGGAAGGGTTGTGCCCCGTGCAAAAATGAAAAGTACAACAATGGCCAGGCCAGTAAGAGCCAGGTTAAGGATCCGGTGTTTAGGATTGCAATGTTTGACCACTATAGAATAGAATAGAGCGGAACTTTTTTGAACAAAAAATTAAATACACAACAAAGTGAAAACGACAGATTATTTGACAAATTAATCACCAATGTAAATAATGGCCAGTAGAGATGATATTTGTTCATCATAAGTGTCCGAAAAAAGGAGGAGGAAGAAGCAAAATGCGTTTCAAGTCCTACCCCGATACCTTCACGGCTCTCAACAGGTCTTACGATTGTCTTATTTATCTGTCATCTCTCTAGGTGAAAAATTACTTCCTTGCCTTCTTAGCAATATAAGAAGCCTATTTTCCCAATATATGAATATTGGGAGAGGCCACAAATTCACTGCCAAATGCAAAAGATCAACAATACTAGAAAGCGGCAAAAATAGAAACACAAGGGAACAAGGTTCTGCATCTTGTCAATTGGCTGGACCGGGCGGAGGACGACATTGCCACTTGCACCAATATCTGCCAACTCATGCAGTTGCATGAATCTTCCGGATTAGATCTCAAAATAGGGTTGGACACGATCAGAAACAGTCAATAAAGTAATCTTGTAGCCCCATTTCTTTGGTTTTGCTGGCAGGTATTGCTTACTCCACTGACTGACCCTTAACTGACTCTCAAACCTGATTCTTGGTTCCACTCTTCCTCACTGTAACTCTCAAGTTCACTGTCTGACACAATGAATCTAACGGGCTCGTTCAGGTTCCTCCGGCCCATGAAATGCTACCATGTCATTTTCCTGTGAGTAATGGTCGATAGTGAAGTAAAAACAATGATGATTGTGATGATGATTATCCATCCCAGCACATCTTCAACCATTATCAAGATATTGCCCACAATCTTACCCTGAAGTAACAAACCAAAAAACCACATATAAATAAAAGCAAAACATGTCTTAAAACTATTAAAGATGTTTCTTACATTCTATAGAGATACTTAAATTTAAACTTGTTAAAAAGAGATATTTATCTCACCTTCTGATGGAGCGGGGTACCATGTGGCTTTGGTTCCGGACAGGACTGCTCCAGCCCTCCGATAAAGGTCAAACACACGTCAGCCGCTCCTTTCATTGTTCCCAGACTTGTCATGCATTTAAGTGATGTGAAAAGGTGCAGTTTTAGGTCCAAAAACGCCGTGCCATGGAGGGTTAACCTTCCGGCTGTCAATGAGTCAAATTTGACCAGTTTTAAAAGTTGTTATATCAAAAACTTTTTTTTTTCAATGAATTCTAATAATAAGAGTTTTGTTTTTTTTACTATTCTATTAAAATGAATGACTGCTACTTCAAGTGAATTAAGGGGTTGTATTATGGTTGTTTTATTCTATATTTAACAGGGACGACAAAAAAATGTAATCATTTACTGCCACTAGAAATAACTGTCGTTTCAAAAAAGTATCCTGAGAACTTATTTTATTTCGAACACCACACTCAAAAATGTTTTTCCTCCCTAATTATTAACCTTAGATTAAGGTAGATGTTTAAAGTCGCTTCAACCATGAGACAAAAAGTCAAATTTTAATTGAGTCTTGCTAAAATACTTTTGCTTGTATTTATTACAAGTTTCCATTGCTTGGAACCAAAAATATCTTGCTGACTTTTTCTCTGGTTTAAACACCATTATGGACTTTCAGTAGCTAGAATTGTATCCTAGTTTTAAGAATCCTATCCAGCAAAAAATTGTATCAGCTCTGTATTAACCCTATCATTACAAAACTTAATTGTATTAATTTTTTCTTAGCTCAAAACAGAACAATTTGATGAAACAGTGTTTGGCTTCTTCCTTGTTTGGCTGTTTTTGCAGTGCAAGCAAATACATTCTTGTCCCTCCCACTCTGACCCATGAAAGAACAAAGATTGTAAGTCAAGAGCACTACAATAGCCTCTTCTCCAGTGAAAGTGAGCGTAGCAAACGCAGCATCATGTGTCCACTCTTCAGGCTGAGGTTATTCTCAACACTGGTAAAAGTGTGTCCTAAGTGTTATTTTCTGTCCTCTGTCCTCCTCCTTCGCTGTCATTCGTTGAACAGGATCTCCATTAATCCGTGGGTTTTAAAGAGGAGCTTTAAAGGTCACATTATTTTTTTCATAACGGTAGTACTCAGTAATCAGAATCAGCTTTATTGGCCTGGTATATGCGTACAAGGAATTTGACTCTGGTTAACTGAGCTCTCACAGTACGAACGTCATATGAATCATTTTAGATGAAATGGACAAGGCAATAAAAAATATACAAGCTATAAACAAATGGAGATGATCTTGTGTACAGGCTATATACATTTAAATATATATGTATTAATGTATGTATATATAAATATATATGATAGTGCAAAGATGTCAGAGTAATGAGAGTTGGAGGCAGTTATTGTATAATGAGGTGATCCATGTTATTGTACAACACTGACACTGGTTTGATTGTTGGTTAGGTTGATGGCCTGTGGGTAGAAACTGTTCTTGTGTCTGGTAGTTTTGACGAACAGTGTTCTGTAGCGCCTGCCAGAGGGGAGAGGTTGAAACGGGTTGTGTGTGGGGTGTGACGGGTCTGCAATGATCTTTCCTGCCTGTTTCCTGACTCTGGAAGAGTATAAGTCCTGGAAAGAGGGCAGGTTGGATCCGATGATTCTTTCTGCAGATCTAATTGTCTGTTGTAGTCTGATCCTGTCCTGTTTGGTAGCAGATCCAAACCAAACAGTGATGGATGTGCAGAGAACAGACTGGATTACTGCAGTGTAAAACTGGATCAGCAGCACTTGAGGCAGGTTGAGCTTCCTAAGCTGGCGTAGGAAGTACATCCTCTGATGGGCCTTTTAGATGATTTTGTCTGTGTTGGATGTCCACTTAAGGTCCTGACAGATTGAAGTTCCCAGGAACCTGTAGGATTCCACAGCAGATATAGTGTTGTGAAATACAGCGAGGGGGGGCAGTTATGGGGGGTTCCGCCTGAAGTCCACTCTCATCTCTACAGTTTTGAGCTTGTTCAGCTTCAGGTTGTTGTGACCACACCAGACGACCAGCAGTTCGACCCCCCGTCTGTAAGCAGACTTGCGCTTTCCTGGATGAGGCCGATGACCGTTACGTCTTCTGCAAACTTCAGTGTTTGACAGGTGGGTCGTCAGAAGTGTAGTCATTCGTGTAGAGTGAGAAGCCCCCGTGCTGATTGTCCTGGTGGAGGAGGATATTTTACCCAGCCTCAACTGCTGTCTCCAGTCCGTCAGTCTGTTATCCTCTGACAAATGAAGGCTGGTACAGCGAGTTGCAGGAGTTTGGAGCAGAGTGTTCCTGGTACGATGTGTTTAACGCTGAAATAAACGCTGGTGTCGAACCTGCAATAAAACTTATTCAGCTCCTCAGCCAGTTGAAAGTTCTCCACAGCAGGGGATGTTGGTTTCCTGTAGTTGGTGACCTCTCGCAGGCCTCTCCACACCGATGCTGGGTCGTTGGCTGAAAACTTGTTTTTCAGCTTTTCAGAGTAGCACTTCTTTGCAGCTCTGACCTCCCTGGTCAGTGTGTTTCTGACCTGCTTGTACAGGACTCTGTCACCACTCCTGTAAGCTTCTTCCTTATTATGAGGGATTTATGTGAGGGACTATTTGCTGGGCATGCAAAGTGTCTTCTTTGCTGATTGCCTATCAACTTCAAATCCTCAAGAAAATCCCCCTTTATTGTAGATGGCATTTTAATTAATGAGCTCCAGAGATGTTGGGAGACAGATTTCATTACCCTTCGGCAGAGCCACGATAGTGACTTCCATCAGTTGCCAGTCACATTTATCCTAACATCTGGACATGCAAGTGGTATCAATCAGGAATGCAGATAAGCATATGTCCCGAATGTCAAACTGTTGTTTTATAAGAAAAATAAGTTTAAATCTTAATCAGAGATTGTGTACTCTCGGTTCAGGTCTTGGCCACCGATGGAGATTTGCCGTCTTAGCTATTTTCTAGTTCTGTCTCTCACAAAGCTTCCTTTAATATGATAATAACACAATCACCTGTGCTTTCCAATCAGGGGCAGTACGCTTAAAATGCTTAAGGTGGCAATATCATTAAATAACTTAATTTCCCGAATACGAACACATTTTACTGTGCTGTACTGTCTGTGAAGAACAGTGAAAACTGAAAACAAACATACACATACTGTAAGTTGATAGTCATTGTTGCTACAGATCCAACTGTATAAAAGATTCAGTCACAACGACTTAGAATTGGTCTAATCTGAAAGTGTTTAAGAAGAACTGTCAAGTAGTGAATCTTTATGATGCTGCTTTTAAAAAGGGAATTCTACAAACAATTTCAAATTACAGTGTGCCAGGATCCTATGAAACATTTACTTCAGAATGGGCATAAAAAAAAGGTTTTTATTGAGATGTTTAAGAATATGGTTGCTTTTTTTCACACTTTGAAAACACTTACATTCATCAATTACATATAAAAATTCCACTTATCTATTCAGTGAACAGTGTATTTTCATAAATATGACAAACTGATTCAAAACTTTGAGAATAGCAAAAGTACTTATTTCTGTCGGGAATAAACGTCTATGGAAAATCTAAATAAAGTCAATTGGAAAAATAAGGTTTGATCTACATTTTAACTACTTGCTGTATATACTCCTTTGGTGTCAGGGAGAACTTCACAGCACATTATTGTATGTTAAGTATTTGCTGTCTGTGATTATATTTGATACTTCCTCAACCCTAACAAAATCAAAACAGAATTCATTCCATTAGGACAATCTAACCTTTGAGACGGGTACAACAGTTTTATCGGCCCGATACCCCTCCTGTCACCTGATCGCCAGAAAACTTGGTGTGATTTTTTTGACTGTGCCTTCAAATCTCATTAACAGATAACCTTGGTTGTCAAGACAAGCTTTTTCATTTAAGTGTCCTTGGTAGAGCGAAGGCCTTTCTTCCTCCACCCGTCTTTGATAGAGTAATTCATGCCTTCATTACATATTGCTTGCATTATTGTAATTATTGGCTCATATCCAGCTTGTGTACAAACCCATCTAACACAGGCAACCAGCTGTGACCCGCACAGCGATGAAATGGTCCCAAGAGACTGAAGAGGCTGTGAAGGACTGTTGTGACACGATTGTGTGGGAGGAGTTCTGTGACTCTGGGCAGATAACCTGAATCAGTATTTTTACCGGTTCGGTACTCCTGAAGACCTTCTATGACTCTGTGGTGGCGTCGGGCATCTTTTATGGAGTGGTCTGCTGGGGCAGCAGCATCTCGGCTAATGACCAGGGGAAACTGGACAAACTGATCAGGAAGGCCAGCTCGGTTCTGGGATGTCCTCTGGACCTAGTGCTGGAGGTGGGAGACAGGAGAATGATGTCATCTCTCCGGGACAATATCTCCCACCCTATGCAGGACACCCTCTCTGCACTGGAGAGCTTCTTCAGCGAGTGGCTCCTTCATCCCAAGTGTGTGAAGGAGCGATATCGCCGATCTTTCCTTCCTGCAGCAGTCAGACTCTACAACCAGCACTGCTAGTAACACACATACACTCGCACACACACATGCCTCACTTGCACTTTACACTATTGGACGGTGTAATATAGTATATATATATTATTTTATATTGTTCATTGTATTATTGTATAGTGTAATATTTCTATTATAGTGCAGTATGTCCACTATATTGTAATATTGTACTATAGTATATTCTTTTAGTATGGTATAATATTTTAGCATATTTCCTGTGTAGTGTAATATTTAAGATAAGATAAACCTTTATTAGTCCCACAACGGGGAAATTAAGCAGCAGAGCATGTTACAGAATAGTACAACATTATATACAATAAAATAAAATGTGCAGTTGAAATATATATAGTGTGCAGTTAATATTTATATTATGGGTTTAATACTCTAGTATAGTTTAATATTCATATTTATATTTGCATTTTATTCTTTTATATTGATCTGTGTGCTCTTTGCTGCTGTAACACTGCAATTTCCCCTTTGTGGGACTAATAAAGGTTTATCTGATCTTATCTTATTTGTATGCTGGACTTGACCAATTCTTACTCCAGTTTAAAACTTTGATGCTTATTTTTCATGCTCTGAATGGCATGTCATCACCTTATTTATTTGAGCTCTTAAAGCCTCACAATCTAGGTTGAGCACTAGAACAGCCTAAATATTTATGGGAGAGCTGCACAGACTATTGGCCAATTCATAGTGTAATTAAAGACATTTCACAATCTTTAATCTTTACTTTTTTTCTATTCAATGATGTCTTTGTCTTCGATCATATTTATTGCTTGTTGATTTTATTTATTGGTTAAAAGCACTTTGGTCAACTGAGATTGTTAGTAAATGTGCTATATTGTTGTGAGGTTGAGATTTATTATGGGCAAGAGCAGGCAGACCCACAAACTCTGAACCAGAAAGGTTCAGAGTTAGCTGACTTTTTTTTATTAGCAAAGCTGAACGGGACATGCCAACAGCATTGAACACAACACACAGAATCAAGTGGGATTTCACTAACATGAACAGAGATCTCAATCATGGTACAGAACACATCTGTTGCAATATATGCTGGGCAAACTCCACTCACATATCTCCCAACCCTACACAACCCTATCTAGCTTGTTAGCTGTCCATAGCAACCCATGTGCCCATCGCAAAGTCCCCTGAAGTGTTGAGGAAGCAACGTCTTTTTCGTCCTTGTTTGGGTTGCCCCCTGGTGGTTTCCCGTGGGGGAGTGCAGGCGGGAGGTTGGTCCTCGGCCCCTGACTATGACTCGGTCGGGGGTAAGCCGGTCATTGAGGAGCACTACCTCCCAAATTCTCTTGATCAGCCACACCCGGTACACAACTTCGGATGCTTTTTTCTGGTGTAGTCACTGGTGACTTTGGTGATGCAGATCATGGTGTTACTTCAAACCCGTGTGCTTCAGCCACCTGTGCCAGGCAGGGTCCCAGGGAAGACTAGGGAGATGGTGGACCCAGTGTCCACCAAGGCTCTGCATCAGGTGCCATTAATGTCACAGACCACATACGGTCCATGAGTCCGGTCCAGGCGGCGAGTCAGGGTTGTAATGTGAGGAAGAGGTTGTCGAGAGTGGCAGTTCTCCTCACTGTGCACTTCCATTCTAGTTTGATCTAGAATGCCCGGTGTTAGCAGTAGCGTGCACTATGAACTGGCTCCCCGCACCGGGAACATCCCCAGTAGAGCCCCAGAGATGTACTGGTGACTTGGTAGGTTGGTCCTTCATCCTCATTCCCTTCGCAGACGGCTTGGCGGACTTGGTGGCTCATGCTTTAAAGTGGCCCATTTGTGCCAATCAAGTGTTTGAATTGCTCAGCTTTGCTCAGGGTTTCAGTGTGTGCAACAGTGTCGAGCTGGGGGTACCCCTGCCGTGAGTGAAGGCAAAGATCCGTGGTGTAGGCTCCCAGCATCTCTCCTTTACTCCTCGGATGGCTGGAAAGCTTGTTCTAGGCTCATTCAGCGTAGACGGAGCGGCCAAAACAATGTTGCAGTGCTTTCTCGATAGCCTTCACGTCACTCTTGTTGTTGGAGATTTGTGAGAATCTGCAGAGCTTTGCCTTCCAGGGACAAGGGCTACTTGTACAGCTCGCTCTTCTGTTGACCAGTCATTAAACTATGCGGCCAACTGCACTTGAATTAGATAGGTCTTTGGTCGCTCTTCGCTATTGTAACATGGCAGCTCTATCGCACCACACAGGGGACCTTCTGGTGGCAGCTTTGAAGTCGGTAGGGAGGTGTGTTTACCTCCCTAACGACTTTCGGTTGAGGGGCACGCTGCTGCCAGCACCAGTGGGCCGGCTTCCACTGCTGAGTCCCTCGTTGGTAGTCTCCCACAGCTGGCCAGGGGTCAATGGCTCAATTCGCCGTGAGTGCCTCTATGTTAGTGGTGTACCGCCTCTTTTCTTTGGGCAAGGACCTTCGATGGGATGTAGCCATGTGATGAGTTCTTCGATCACCTCTAAAATGGTTGCCAACTTGCTATCCCACGACTGATAACAATGTGGTGAGCTTGAGAAAGAATTCTTGAGCAGTAACATGCTGAGACCAACTCTGAACCAGGAAGTGCCTTTTATTAGCACAACTCAGCTTGAAATGCCAATACATTTAACACAACCCACAGACCCCAGTGAAAAATCACTAAGATGAACAGATATTTCAAACACGGTGCAATCCATGACTGTCTCAATGCATGCTAGGAAAACGCCACCCATATATCCTTCAACACACTACATTATAAATACACTTGAGGTGACAGTAATTCATGTAAAATTTTAACAGATTTTTTGAGAATAACTGACATAAAACTAGTTCTTTCATCAGATTTCAATTTCATTGGGCAGATTCTTGTACTTGATGAGATAGTAGGGGTAGCACTGGCAGCTATCAAACACTACATACATAGTGGGTTGGATCATTTTATCCACACAGGTGTCGTAGAGAGTGTACGTGCTTCTCTTGGACAGGACAGGCGGTGGTCGGCGATATTCTTTGCACCCGATACTCATCTTCCCCACTAGGACTTTGGCCAGGAACACGTGGCAAACATCATCTGGATATATTGGAGAAGCAAAGCTGTCAGATAGGGAGGCATTTGTGGCGAAGTAAGAGCCGGAACCGTAGCCTGTTCCGTTGACCCCAGACATGCGAGGGTCGAAGTTGTGGTGGCAGATCTCCTCTGAGGCTTTTTTGGTGGTCCCATGGAAGAGATGTCTCTCCAGAAGATTCTTAGATTTGCTGTGCTGTTTCTTCATGTGAACTTTCTGCCTGTAATCATGATGCAAGCAAGTATTTAGGTCTAACATAATTTTTTTTGTTCCGCATCTGCACATTGCATCTACTTAAAATGTTCTTCGCCCTGAATTAACAAGATAATACTTAAAAATAGAGCATGTTTTTAAGCAAATAAATACAGTTTAGTCTTCTTCCAATTTTACTTTTAGTATTGGCTTCAAACATCAATACTATATATACTATATTTCTAATACACATGTATTAGAAATTCTGTGGGTATTTTTATTACTTTGATCAAATTTGACACTGAAAAGCTTTGTGATTATTCTTTAATTTAGAAAATGAAGGCCCTGTATTTCCAAATTAATAGCATAATTTTGCTTGCTAATTCATTTCAGTAGTGCATTAACACAGAACTGGATACGACAGTGGAACACAAGACAGAACCATAAATAAAATACAACAGAACAATAGTAATACAAGTAATAACAGTTAGAAAAACATTTGTGTAGTAAGATTTTAAGCGTAATTGTAAATGTAGGTTCAATTACGTTAGAGTTTGTGCCTACATTTAAATGGTGAATTGATATGGAAAGCAGGATTGGGTGCTTCGACAATAGGAGGTAAATATGAACAATTATGGGGGATATAGGAAATTAGCAAAGAAAAAGGGAAAAAAGGAATATAAGAAAAAAATAATATCTATTTAAAAAAAGTTAATAAAATAGTTTAAAAAAAAAAATCAAGATTATGTTTTCTTTTCTCGAATTAATGACATGCCTGTCAAGTTAATTTAAAAAAACAGGACAAATGTTTTTTCTCAAGTGAATGCTATACATACAGAAAATCATATATACAGAAAACCTACACAAACAGGGTAGCGGTCATGGTTTCACTTGAGACATTAACTTCATAATTTACATAAAAGTTACGGACAAGACACAAACAGAGGCTGAACCTTTGGTACTTATCCCATTGGAGACGGTTCTGGACCTGCAGTATAAGGATGATTTCCGCTTTGGCCTCGTAGAGGCTCTCATGGAAAAAGTTTTTGACCCTCTTGTAGGCCAGTGTGCCGGCCGGAACATCAACCAAGCTGTAGTCCTGTTCGGAGGCCAGATGCCACACTGGAGGATACCATGAGCTGAAATCCTCCAGAGGGTCCACGCTGAAGTTGGCTGTTGGATGATTAAAGTCAGGCACAGAAGGTTCGGTCTGGATTCCTGTCCTGGAGGTGAAGGAAGTGAGGAGAGGAAGGGTAGAGTGAAGAAGAGACTTAGGATGAGGGATATTAAAATAATGTCCATGGATATATGAGTCCTATATTATAGCTTCCCTTCCCACAATTAAATTGACAGCAAAAAAAAATTTTTTAAAGTGCTTGGCCCACATAACATTCCCCAGCAAAGCAAATCAAGCGCTCCCCGAAGTACTGCTTCACACCATGTAGCCTGTGCAAAGATTTCCTAGATGCAGTCCAGACGTGTAACGTTGAAAAAATGTCATTCATAGACAATAGATGGCAGCTGGTGAAATTAAATTCAAAGTAGGTGAAGTTAATTTCAATAAGGATGAGCCGGAGAGTTTGGCAAATAAATTTTCAACAGAGTGCTTCATAGTTATTTCAGCACCACAAAGAGACACAAACAACTTGTTCAACCACTTGAAAACACATCTCAAAATACTCTGATGAATAGATGAAGACTAAGAAAAATAAGCATTATCTATTGATTGTACAACCAATGAATAATTATCTGGATCTCGATATCGAGCCAAAAATTTGGAATTGGTATTTTGGCCATAATGTGCAGCCCTACGGTATACCCACTTCAGGTATGGCCTCATGGAATCCAGAGATCGGTAGACAGGTCTGCAGCGAATATCTCTGTACAATCCCAGGGAGACGTTATATTGAACCATCTTGTTGAAGTCCACTTTGTAATCCTGTGATCCAACGCGGAAAGAACATTCCACCTTCATGTCATTCATGGCCTTCAGTAGCTGTTTGGAAACCCTCTGTGAAGAGATGAAACAATCAATGCATCAGATCCTGCTGCTGCAACTCAAGAGACAGTTTTTATTTCAAACTGGGAGGAAGAAAGGTGGAAAAGGGGATGACGTATTCACCTTACTGTGCTTTTCCCAGGAGATGCCATTCCGCCAGTAGAATATCCATTCACTGGGAAAGTAGGGGTTCTTGGACGGCTGCTCTGTGTTAGTCAGTCGTCTAATCGCAGAATACTCCGATTGGTCTTCAAATTCCATCAAGTTAAAATTCAGATTGTTGCGGGTGGTCCTGAAGGGAGAATTGGAAAGCGTCATGTTTTTATTATTGACAGAAACTATTACAGAATGTTCTCAGCATGACTTTGTTGTATATGACCGTAGTGTAACCAACTTATTTTGGAATCACTGCCTACTGACTCTGGAGACTGGTGTAGCTGCAACAGCTCATATTTCTAATTTCTCAAAGTTTCCTATCTTTTTCCACATTGAAGTGTCCTTATATGGTAATGAATCAGTTTCATAAGCCCATGTCTGTACCCGAGTACAAAGATGCTCTATGTATACAGTGCCTATGAATGCTCCCTGCATAGACTTTTCCTATGCAGTGTGTGAACACCTCAGGCCGAGACCTCCTCGTTGTTAGGTGTGATCCTTTATTGGTTACTCTGAAATTGTGGTTACAACTTTTATTTGTTCCGCTCAAGGAAGCTCCCAATACAGAACGAAGAAAATAAGATTTTTCATAAATTTTTGTCAAATTAAAGAGACATAAAAGGTATAATTATTGTGAAAACATGATCCCACAGTAAGGCAAAACCATCTTACTCACCCATCCTTGATGACGATGATGTCCTCGTTGACGTCACAGTAAAACATTTCCAGTAAGCTCTGAGAGTGAAGAGGGAAGTTGACCCATCTTTGGGTGATCACGTGCCTTTTCTGCCATTGATATGGTAGGGGAGCGTGATGCATTTTACATTTTTTCCCTGCACAACATATATCTAAAAGGAAGTTGTCACATATCTTGGTAGAGTAGTTCCTTGTGTGGAATGCAAAGGAGGGAGCACGCTCTTTCGTCAGGGTCTGCTGCTTAGCTGCGGTAGCTGTCGGGGTCTGTGTTGTGGGCAGGATCACTTTTTTGATAGTGGTAGGCTGGGAATGGTGGATGACGAGAGGCAGGGAGAGCAACACAGTGGTGGCTTTTGGAGGGTTTGGGGTTATAACCTCTGGTTGAGCTGGCAAGCTTGGCAGTGATTGGAGGGTGTTATGAGGGGGGGGGAGCCAGACATAGGGGTTAACCTGGGGGGCGCCAGCCTGCTGACGGATAGCCTGGGAGACTGGATGAGGCTGCAGGATGCTCGAGGATGGAGCTGATTTCTTTGCCACGCTGGATATCTTGACACGTTTGCTGGACCCTGTAGCTTTGCCTTTCTTAGAGGTCACAGGGGTTAAATGAACACAGATGCTGTAGGGGTCGACGGTCCAGGTGATGTCAAGTTCCAGGCACCTGACAGATTCCCAAATTGGGAAGTTGGTGTCAGTGTCAGCAGGGATCTCAAGTAGGAGAATAGATGAGCCCAACAAGGTGACTTTGGACGGTTTAGACAGAGGGTCAGAAACAAAAGCGCTGTCCTCCATCTTCCTCTTTGTTCCTTGGATTGATGATTTGTGAAGCATCGTGGTTTGTCTGTATAATTATTGAGCATACATAGTTTTAGTAACTTAGCAAAAAAAAAACATGGTAGAAGCTTATATTAAGTAAGTTGGGTGATCGGGCCTTCTGTTCTGCTGCCCCTCGTCTGTGGAATGCCCTCCCTGACCATCTGAGGGCTCCACAGACGACTGACACATTTAAAAAAGGACTTAAAACTTTCCT
>VRLP01007317.1:0-22521 GCA_009660295.1 Lophius piscatorius | reverse complement strand
CTTTTATATAGTTATTATTTTATTTTTTATTTATGCTTTTATCTGCTTTTACTTTGTAGCACTTTGAGATTTGATCCAAATGTAAAGTGCATTATAAATTAAATGTATTATTATTATAAAATCTTATGGTTTTAAGATTTAAGCATCTCTCAGTCTGATAACGCTGGAACTCCAGATTTTCTATTTCATTTCCTCTTTGGTACAATTAATCACTGGGCTATTGCCCTCAATGTTGCCACTAACCCCAGCTGGAGAATCGAATGGCATGAATTTGTTTTTCATTCCACCACATCAGCTGCTGCATGATCACAGGATAATGGGACGTGGCCTTGCCACGGGGGATGAAGTTATGAAGGAAACTAGAGGAAGGATGACAGAGAGGAAGCATTGAGGACAAGCAATCCCTGCAAAGGGAGCAAGAAGTTTCCACTTCTTGACTCTTTGCATTTTACTTTGCGCCATTAGAGAGGAAGGTCTGAGCGATACCCCTTAGGGTAGAAGTAGAATAGTCATCAATCTGCAAGGTTAATGCTGGGTTACAGGAAAGTACATGATCATCTGAAAAGAGCCCCTGCCTGGATGTTGTTTCATGATGTTATAGACTAAGCCCGCCCCCGCAGCCACCCACCCCCCAGAGTGCATCTACATTTGTACACTCAGTACATTAATACATTCATGGCAGGCTTTCATGCTCCACCGCAATCACATGAATACACCTATGGCTTGTCTCCAGTACATATCATTCTAATGCTTTTTTATTTTTTTTCCTTTCATGTCCTTTGCCACATTGATGAGACACAACAGGGAACATTTCAGAAAAATTTAGTGAGTAATTTTAGTAGATACCTAACATTGTTGACAATCCCTACTTCATGAAAACTGTAAGCCGAATGAAATGAAAAATATTTTAATAAATTGCTGTAAAAGCCATGGAATGAGCATATTGGACATCAGCTACACTGACCCCAAATTGATTCTAGGAAGTCATACATTGAGGAAGCTTTAATGTGAATTTTGTGAGTTTTCATCAAACGCCAAAGCAGTGATTATTGGTTTTCACTATTGAATTGGAAGTAGGTGCGTAGAGAAGCCAGGGATGCTCAGATACTCACCAAACCTGGCCTAGTCATCAGAGGTGGTAATCACTTTGTCATATCAGGATGCTGTGTTTAACCTAGACTTATGTGGGAAGTGAGACTACACCAGAATTATGTGATATTGTGTCAGTACATTAGCATCCATGTAATGAACATTTTGAAAGGTTTTTAAAATAACTTTTTTTTTGAATGGTTCTGCATGGAACCATGCATAGTGGAAACGGAAAGATTTGTGCGTGATGTACACAAATTCAGGGGTCCCATAGTGGAGCCGTGGCAGTGGTAATCTTTATGCGGGTCTGCAAGGGCTCGCTCAGTACTACATGCAGCTTTAATTTTTTACCACAACCGGAGTTGGAGGAGGTCATGTAATTGGTGACATCTGCTTGTTTGCAGGACAACTCAAAAATTTCAATACCGTTTTTAATATTTTGTAAAAAGACGGAGAGAAACAGGTGACTCGATTTTAAAGATTATCGAAAAGTTGATTATTCACTTTGTCAATTTGCTTGGCAATGGTATGGGGCCTCTGAGTGACCTTTCGTCATATCTATAACTTTGGACTCATAGAAGTGGTTCCGTAATATACCCGAAGAATCAGGAAATCCTCATCGCTGCCGCTCCATCGGTTTTGTCCGCTTCCTCTGCAGATTCCCCCTGGTGAACGCAATAACCCAAAAACTATTTTCATCAATCACTGTCAAATATATATAGATTTAGGAAAGTTGAGTTGTATATTTCTGACACTGGGGGAGCAGTAGCTCAAAAAGTTTTGGGGTCATACTTTCTCAACCATCTGTCTGATTTAGTCCGAACTTAGTGCATATGAATAGATTCTTATATACATTGTATTTTATTCGAATAGTTTATATTTTACTCAACAGGGGAGCCTTTGTAAGAAAAAACTGTTTTCCGGACATTACTCAAAAACATTCTATGGATCATTTTCAAATTTTATACCCACGTAGACCTTAGTTTAAGGAAAAGCTGAATTGATGTTTGAAAAGATTGGCTGTATAATTCTGACACTAGGGGGTGCTTTATATCCAAAATCTTACGGGCCATAAATCCTAACCATTGATCCAATTTATTCCAGAATGTGTATGAATCGAGTCAAGGAGATTAATCTTGTATATATAATATTTTACGGCAACAGTTCATATTTTACTAGGGGGGGCTTTAAAAAAATTTATATTGTGGACAGAACTCGAAAATCAATTTGAGTAGTTCAGTCAGGGGAATTGCTTGTACACGGCAGGGGATTGGGGACATTACATGGTAAACACCCTTGCTGTTGGGGGCACGCCTAATTTCTTGTGCGGGATAACTAGCTCTTGTTACACACACAAGCGTACAGGCTGATGTTCCACTGCCACAGTGTGAGCCTCCAGTGGCTCAAACAGAGAAATGTCAGCAAGTTGTTAGTATTCAGTGAAGGTCTTCAAGGATTGTGAAAACACTTTCTAATAAGATAAACTTTGTCTGCGTGCGGTGAAGTAAAACCTTCAAAGCAGCAAGCAGGAAAATAAAAACAGACCTCCAAGGGGACCTTGTCTGCCTCAACAGGATGTGAGTACATTTTCTGGAAGTCCAAGGGAAATTGCTCTCACTCTCAAAAAAAGAACGCAAAGGGTTTAAGTTCAGTTTGAAGATGGATAGGAGTAAATTCATTAAAAAAATAAATGGTGGATGAAAAGAATGAAAATATAGTTATACAAGGAAAGACAAACAAGTAAGAGAAAAAGCATTCTGGGAACACACCAGCATGTTTCTGCAAAGCTTAGGATAATGAGCCAGAAAAACTATGCTTGGAGAAAATAAAGCGGAAGAGCCAGAAGAAGATGATGATTGAGGAATGTTTGGTTCAGTGAGTGACTCACAATCTACAAAGAAAGGAAGTTATGAACAAGAATGACGGTGGGATATGGAAAAAGAGAGGTGTTTAAGGAATTAAGGAACAAGAAAACATAAAATAGATAGCCACTTAAAAAAAAACGAGGCAAACAAAGGAGTAGGATTATACAAAACGCCAAAAAGCTTGCACTTCGTGTGACTAAAACCTTTTATGTCATAATTCAAATCAGTAATACATCAGGCCAAATCCATAATTTTTAACAAATATTAAGTTTAGATTGCAACAGCACAGCATTCCTCATTGTTTTTGTCGGCTTAAAGTATTTAATATGACTGTTTTATATGTACTAGATTTAGTAAGTGTATGAGTAGGTGTTTGATTCTGCAATGCACATACAAGATCAATATTGATCTTATTAGACAATAAAAGTAAAATACTCAAATGATTTATAATGAATTAATATAATAAATAAAGTCATGAAGTCATTGCAACTAAACACAGCAGTTGGCAATGGCAGTTTGATCCTCATGAAAAGATACCTAGATCTTGAAATCTCCCCTTGAATTTGGACTTACATTGATACCATTCAAGAAAGAAATATTGAGAAAGAAAGTGAAAACTAATTCTTGACTTTCTCTGTATTATTCCGATCCACTGCAGTCTTTCCTTCTCATATGCCAAAAAAAACCGGTAGACAGCCAAACAAACAAATACCAGTAAAACAATACCTCCAATGTGAGGGTAATAACAATTACAATTCACATGCTGTGTATCCGTTTATAATGACGGGTCTGCAGCCTTTTATCCTTTATTTTCTGTCTTTCTTCCATGTGAGTTCCAAAACTCATGGAAGTAGCTTAACCAAAACTATAATATGTTCCTAAACACAACCAGTAAATTTACATGCCTCATCCTAACCAATTTACGAGCTTTTGACAATTCATTCTCACAATTACGAAGGTAATTCAAAGCTCATCAGAAGGTGTTTTTTTTAAACTGAGTTTGTCTATGATATTCTACTCTATTTCCTTTTTCCTTTTTAAAACTATCTCAATGTGTGACTTGATATAACAGACAAAGCTCTGAGTCATACAGCCTTTGTGGGACCGACCCAGACACTTTGTTTATTTAACTACACTTGGCTGGACATCCCTCAGCTTTTAGCAATTACTGCTTTTCTTAACGGTCATTATCTTGCTTTTCTATCAATGCTAATAAACCCAGGGAGTGGCTGGCGTTTTGACATCGGACATTTTGACAAGCTATTTGTTTGAGAGAGAAAAAGTAAGACAAAATTAGACCTGGGGTATTGTCCCAATGACCAAGATGTCCATGATACAATTGCAAGGGGGTCATTTCATCTCTACACTGAGGCAAACCACCAAATCCTTAAATAATATGTTTTTGCTTTCCACTGCTTTTCTTGTTATGCAAGCTTCAAACAGGCTACTTCCATGAAACACTTTTACATACACTTTGTGACCGTGCCGTACTGTTGATACTTCACTCAACCGAAACGGCCTGATGAAGGATAAAATTAATGAATAATGCTCTCATCTCTATGACCACTACTGTCAAGTTGCCCATTGTAAACAAATTCTGTTATGTACATGACTCGTGGAGAAAAAACCCCAAAATAACAACTTCTTCAAATGGCTTATTCTTGGATTTAATTCATGAAAGAGAGCTTTAAAACATCCTGATTGAAAACTTGAAAATGATTAATGGCAATAACAAAATAACTTCATAGGCCTAAACTCCTGTGGTATCTCCTTTTGAGCACAAAAATGTCGGACAAATAAATAAAAGACTTGTAATGAAATGAATTGTGATTTATTGAAGATGGCAGTCAAAGAAGGCCAATGGGATGTCCAACAGTAAAACAGGTTCATTGTACGTGTAATATGGGAGCTCTCGTTTTAGGTCGTGTCACTGACTACTACATTTTTCTATTTCTGTTGCTTTGGTCAGAGGATTGCAATGGGGCTGAGAGCTTCCATAACCTGTCGGTTCACCAACAGAGGTAGATGAATATCAACAATGGATTTAATAAAAACTGTCCTCGTTTTTCTAGAGATCTTCTCATATATCAAATGGCTGGTCCACTCAAAAAGCCGACATAGGTAGTGATGCTAGAGGAAAATTTAAACAAATTGATCCACAACGGCCACTGACCCTTAGGCTCTCTGGGCCGTGATGCCTAGCTTGACAAAAGTGGAAGACGCTGATGATGAACATGAGGAAAACAGCAGACAAAATTAAAAACTCAAGCTTAGACCAAAGTTAGTTTGAGCGTTTAGACTCACACTGTAGAGGATGTCCACCCAACCCTCCATGGTGATGCACTGGAAAACGGTAAGCACCGCAAACAGGATGTTGTCAAAGTTGGTTATACCGAAGTTGGGTCCAGTCCAGTATTCTCTGCACTGTGTTCCGTTTGGACATATTCTGGCTGGTGGCTCGATACCACAAGGCCAGTCTGCTGCCCTCTCACCTAATGGAAGAGACATGAAGACAGGTAAGGAATGGGCTTTAATATGCATTTCTATTCTTCACGGCTTCGAATGGATGGACCGATGAACGTATGAATGTGCATCGACTCTTTGTCATGTACAGTGAGGGTGCTTCATTTTGGCACAACAAGAAACTCTGTAGCATGCACAATCAATATGCACTATTTAACTGTTGCATCTCTTACATAATATAAGTTAAAATGTGCAAATGTACCATGCAGCAATGACAAAAAGAATTGGGGATACATATATAATAAAGCCATACAAATAATACAATACATACAATAAATGTCGTTAAATGGCAAAAAGCAAATAAACAAGTGTTCTGTTGTTCTGTTCTGTAATATCCCTTACAGCCTTGAAGTTGCTGTACTTCCTGTATAAATTGAACAGGTACAAAGATCATTTCTGCACCTGGGGGATCTCTACGGATAATGTCATTATTGTTTTTATCAAATGAAGAATTAAATAGACCTGCCCGGCTTAATCTGCAGAATGCAATCCACACACATTACTAGACCTATTACAAAAACATACTGAGTTTGAATATTGGGCTGTTGCTTAGGTTCAAAAGACAAAGAATTGGGAGACTGCAGCGGCACCGGCTCAATCAACCAAGGACAACATACCTGTTACCTACGTACCCTTAACAAGATGGACTGTCAGACCAGCTCTAAAATATCAAGTGAACATGCACTGATGCATGTGGGGAGGTCATTCTCTGCACTCATACTGTAGGTGTGTTCCTTTAGAAGACAAACCATTTTGTATTTGGTCCTTAGTTTATGCCCAGATTATTCATTCTTTATTCAGCAAAATGAAATTGAACATGCTATGGATGAACTTGAAACATGGGCTGTCAACCCTGTCCTTCAGGTTGAGTAAATAGGTCTCTGTATCGTTATATTTGATCTCTTAGGGTCAGTCAAACTGCGATCTCTTATGTCTTGCAGCTTTCATTTAAACCAATGGGTTTTACTGGTACACACCTCCTGCTGTCAACATTCTAGAGAGCATTAGCTGAAAGAGTCTGAGTCAGCAAGGATTTCAGTGGTGCCCATAAAACCCATTGTAATTTAAGATATACACATGGGTACCCATCACTGTAGAGGATGAGAATTCATGTAAAAATGACAATTAAAGAAATATCAGTAATGGAATTGATTAAAGAAACAGTGGTGTTTAATTATTTACACACATACCCCAACAACTCTTTCCAATTGTTAGTACTAAAGGTCACAATGAACTAAGGATTGACCAGACAAATATCACTATAGACAAATATGTTTTTTGATCCACAACATTAATCTGATAATTTGAACAACCAGTTATTTTTCAGATTTAGATTGATAAAACAAACTATGAATATTACAATATGTATCACCATCATTGTAAACAATTACTTTCAAATATATATTAATGAGAGAAGAAAAAAAAATTGCAGAATATTTCCTGAAGTAATTGCTAGTTCTTTGTTTTTGGTTTTCAATCTGATTAAGATACTTTCTTGATTGTGAATTTGTTCACAATCGAGAAGGGGTTAGCAACATTTGTGACATCTGTGTTCTTGAGATTTCAGGATCTTGGCTTGACAGTGATCTATAGTGTGCTGAGAGCTTGTTTAAAAGATGTGCTGGAACATATGTCAGCAGACGAGAACACAATTAAGAATATATTTGCTGAGTATAACAGATTCCCTGCGCACCCAGCATTTTGTGAGACATAGTGCCACGATCACAAGTTGAGCCAAGTATTAACAATGATTTGGAGAGCCAGATTGCACAGCCAACATCCCTCTGGTGTCACTCTAGTAAAATATGTCCGTTCCCGTCTACTGACAGGTGCTGCGTCAGCCAGACTCAGTATTCACACATGGGAGGGGAACAGAAGATTTCAAAAGACCTCCTAAAAGTAAAAAAACCTGAAAATAATACTAAAAAAAGGAAAAATTCATGCAAATTCCCTCATTAATGTCTGAGTTATGACCAGCCTCTAAATTTGCTATCCAACAAACGCGTGAGTGTCACTCAGTATCACCTTCAACTTCAGCATTTCTGTTCAGCCCACTGAGCCACCTTCTCCGCCCCCAAAGGAACATCAAATTAACTCTTGAAACTGAGCCTCTAGATCCACCCCATAGGAAGCATAAAAGGAATCAAAGAGACAAAGGTAGCAATAGCCACATTGTGATTCAACTACTCAAAACGGCTTATCATTTTTTTATTTGAAATGCCGTGAAACATATAACACCACCAAATTTAATCACCAATAGGATATACAAAACCTACGTCTGGGTAAAATTAAGGCAACTATGTCCTTTATCTGTAATCCTGCACAAAAACAAACAATCTAAAATACAGACAAGCAAAACTAAAAAAGCAGTGAGAAAGCACAAATCTCCGCCAAGGCAAAACAGTACCCAAGGTTTGGGAAAAAATGAATGCAGATTTTTCCAGATATGTCCGACTTATTGCCACCCTCTAAATGTAACGACAAATTCCACAAACTCTCTGAATGTCTCTAAAATACTCTGTAGCTGATCGTCTCCTGTGCCTTCCACTTCAGCGTCTCTGTTCAGCCCACTGTTCCCAAAGCTCCAACCGCAAGTGAACATCAAAGAAATCAAAGGAACTCTTGAAACTAAGCCCAAAGTTCGACAACAAAGAAGGATCCAAGGGATGTAATCACATCTAGGATATGCCAAAATCTACTAAAATTTCATGCAAATCTGTCTTGTAATTTTTTCTGTAATTCTGCTCAAAGAAAAACAGACGGACACAAAAACAGAGAAAACGCACAGGAGTGAAAACATAATATCCTTGGCAGAGGTAAAAAAAAAAATCAGACGCACCTTCATGTAGAAGCTTATTAGCAGTTCTGCTCATTTTAATCCATCCCTGCTGAGACTTAGACTAAAATAACTCAGTAACACATACAATGTACATTATCAAGCTGCCACAGTTGTTCACACCACTACAAGCACCCTGACTAGGTTGAAACACACACGCACTTATGCGCGAGGAAACACACACACATACACGCACACACATTAACACTGACAAACACATACTTACAGCTGGACAGTCAATAGCCCTCAAGTCATGCCTTCACATTGTATCTGACATAGGCAGAGGGAAAATAAACTTTTAAAATTTATAACTGTATTGCATAATGGGTAATTTAAGCCAAGGAATCTGTGTGTTGACTAAAATGACTACAATGATGTAGTATGCTTAAAACTTGCATCCAAGGGCTTTTTGGAACAAAATGACACTAGATTGCAAAAATAGGCATATCTCAGCCAGAGGACTTCAAAATTACATAAAATGTAATTTCAGCTGAAAAACAAATGAAACTTGGTCAACACCTTGTTTGCCTTAATTTTTAAACAAATATGACTAAATCTAGGCTTGAAACGTTCATTTAAATGCTTTTGCAAAAAAATTAAACATGTTTGCAAAAAATGGACTTATCTCAGCGAGAGGACTCCAAAATTACATAGTATATGATTTTAGCTGAAAAACACATGAAACTGTCAAATATGTTCATGTACCTGGCTTCATCTTAGCCAGATGTGGGGAATTAAGTATGGTCTACTGTCTGAGGAGGATATATGTGACATGTTTGATGCTTATTGGAACTGCTGATGTAGTTTGGCTTTCACTTCCTTTTTCAAAAAACAACTTACTCTCCTGAAACTTGGTATCATTTTAATCACTAATTAATATAGTTTTATTTTCACCCAAATTACTAATTACTCATGGTTTCTGATAATGTGCTGGACAGAACTGAAACAGTTAAGTTAAATTCCAATTCTAGGCAATTAAGATGTGGTGGCACGCTTTCACCTAATTACAGCCATTTGGTAAAACTATTTTTATCTCAATGTCAGTATATTTACGGTCAGTTCAACATATCTGGAGAATAAAAAAGGCTTGGCATACATCAAAAGAATGTAATATTCAGATTTAATATTTGGATCGGTTTGTTTTATGTCATGCGTTCTCTAAGTTTATAACTCATAATAATAATAATAATAATAATACATTTAATTTATAATTCACTTTACATTTGGATCAAATCTCAAAGTGCTACAAAGTAAAAAAAATTAATAAAAAAGTTATATTCAACTATATAACTGTTGAATTTGACCTGTTGTTCCTTTGACTAAAGGATTTCAAATTTGGTAGTTTGAACTAAATGCAACTGTCACAAATGAACACTACAATTGCCTGGTATAATTAATATGATGTATGTATATAATTCAAATAAGAGAGGATCTTTAAAGAAAACATCTGAGGATTTGATAGTTGATCTTTTCTTTTGGATCCATAAAATCCAGTGCAAAAGTCATCAATTCGATGCTGATTATGTTAATTTATTTGTTGGGAAATCAATCTTAAAGATTTATTCTATATTTTAGTGGACAAAAATAGGGATTCACTGTGATGGAAAACCTCCTTAACTCACACTAACCTCCTTAACTCACACTAACAAATCGAGAACCCTATCAGTTATGTCTTATCCCCTCTATCACGCGCTTCAAATGTATAGGCATAGGTGAACCAGGGCATTACAACAGGAAATTGTCTCGGATGTGAGTACATAAGCACTCCTATTGAGTTGCAACATAAGCTATCAATCAAAACCCGAAAGATCGAAAATACCATTCATCAAAATCAACATGTCCTTCTGTGTAACGTAGATATGGGATAATTGCCAATGCTGTGAATTTGCAGCCACTCATAAGCCCCATACATCTTCTGAATCATTGAAGTACGTGTACATAATGTAATATATGCTCACAATCATTGCAAACAGGGGCATCAAGATGAGATGAGTGTCAGTGTTTTTGCTTACAAACACACACCACAGCCAAGCTTTTGCTCTCACCAGTATCTATCCTGAAGCAGGTGGTGTGGAATTTGCCCATGTAGAACTCCACACCGATAATGGCAAACATGACAATTGCAAAGAAAAGCAGCAGGCCGATCTGAAGCAGAGGAACCATGGCTTTCATTATGGACTTTAACACCACCTGGAGACCTACGAGAGAGAGAAAGATGGGGATGGGACAGACTGTTAGCAGGGCTGTGTACATTTCTTTAGATGTCAGCCTCAAACAGTAAATCAAACTTTGTAACCATCTGGGTCTAATCTGGAACAGTCCAACAGTTATCAAATTTAATTTAATTTGACAATTATCCCACAGTTGTTACAGGCTGTCAAATATTTAGACTACGAGGTTGCTGAAATGCTAACCTAAATTTTTAAAACGTTCAAATGTGTAGTTTATAGTGAAGCTTGTGTATTGTGGACCAATAGAGACACATATGTTAACTTGAGCTGGTGTTGACTTAAGACTTGTGTGTAAGATCTGAGAAGATAACATTGCAATTAGTCTATAAACAGTGATGGATGTTAACAGTGTGATTATTATCTGAATGTAGCTACTTTATAACCAATGTTCAATGTCATTGTTGTCCAAGTACCAAAAAACAGTCATTATTATTTTACAACCTATCCCAGGTTGTTACTGCAATCGACATTCAATAAAAGTCAATAGAATTCTAGAAATTTTCATCTACTTAACTGAAAAGCAAAAACGTTTGATTTTACTGCTTGTAGAATATATAAAAAGCAATCCAAAGGCGAGAACTGTGATTTCTGTGGGATTTTAAAGAATAAAATGATGAATTATTAGGGTTTATGAATGGCAGAGGGTTAAAGAGATAAAGAACTTAATAATAATATATTATATTAATATATAATATAATAATATATATAATAAATTAATGATAATAATTTTTAAGATCTCAAGTTACCAGGCAGTGAACAAAATTAAAGATGGAAAAATGATATTGATATAGTCTTGCTCCGTCTCACA
The DNA here is from genome assembly GCA_009660295.1 of Lophius piscatorius. Taxonomy (NCBI): domain Eukaryota; kingdom Metazoa; phylum Chordata; class Actinopteri; order Lophiiformes; family Lophiidae; genus Lophius; species Lophius piscatorius. The sequence continues at coordinate 11,169 of VRLP01007317.1, read as the reverse complement.
TCCAGCAGAATTTAACGTCTTCAGAATGATTCTTCTCTTCAAATGATTATATCCTGCTGAAAGGGCAACTTACTGGGGATTCCTGATACAAGCTTCAGGGGTCTCAGCACTCGCACCGCTCGCAGGGTTCGCAGGTCAAAGTCCGATCCCACTTTTGCCAGAATTCTGTTCAAAGACACACACAAAGATCAAATCAGCATGCTACACAATATTTCACAGTAGTACTGATACACAAAAGCTCATGCTGTTAAGTTAAGTACCAAATATTTTTAGCCTTTAATGTCGAATATGTCCAGTCTGTTTATAAATGGGGCCTGAGCACCAGCTGTCTGGGGACCCTACCTAAACTGAAGTGATTATTAATATTTCTCCAGATTAATCACTTTTTTGGGAGCTTAATTATGTTCAGTAACTCAATAAACTTTTCACACACATCAGTCGTCGCATAAAAATGTTGTATTTTAGTGGTCACAGCAATGTGCGTGGAAACTTAGAATAACAGCCGTAAAGAAGACTGAAATTTACATACATTTACAATTATTATTGTAAACTGAATTTGAACTATGTAATAGTTCAAATTCAGTCAGGAAAGCCTTGACATCTTTCAAAAACTGTAAGTTCAGTTAGGCGGGACAGGGTGGCGATGTCACAGCACAAAGCCCAATATCATCATAATTCCGCTATACGTGGTCCGATCTGCATCAGAAATCTCACGATAAAGATCGACAAAGGTACTGCCCTGAAAAGGTGTATAAGAAAAAAAATCAGCTATTTCATAGCACCACCTAGTGGCAACAAGAAATCTTGTGTTTTATACTTGTATCACTGCATTCCTGTTGATCCCGTAGTAAGGAAACAAAATAAGCCAAATAAGCCAAATAAGCCATTCCAAGTGGTGAGTAAACATTGCACCGTATTTGAGATTTTGACCCATAGTGCTGCCTTGGCCACACAGCACATTCCGCTCTAGAGCGTTCCCTACAAATCTTTATAAAAAACAGCCCGTACAATGTGATTCACATAGAAATCTGAAACTTGATGCATGTGTGTCCTAGCATGATCTACATAAAAATCCTCTTGGAGCCATTTTTTTACATTTGCAGAGTATTTTCTACAATTTTTCAGCACTCGCAAGTGTACGCAAATATTTCTCTTCAGCATCATGTTGGTTGTACCTGCTTTTACCTATAAGTGGAAAACGGCATACTGTGGATAGTCCCTGTATGTGTTTGTGTGTACTAGCTATTGAGCCACAGCTGGCAGCCCTCATTACAGGCTGCGCACAGAGGGGAGACTTAAGTGCTCTACTGAAATACACAGAAAAAAATACAAGCCCTGGACAAAGGAGGGAGAGATAGAGAGAGAGAGAGAGACAGAAAAGAGAGACTGAAAGAGAGATGGGAGGGACAACAAGAGGGGAGGAATATAAAAAATAAAATTTACTGTCCACAGATATAATAAACAACACACAAACAGAAGTGATATTAAGTTACTTGAGATCTAAGAATGACCATGAATAGGTTGTTGAGGATCAGCTTTGAAGGAAGCGAAGATATTCTTTCCAACTAGACAAAATTAGCTAAAGTAAAATTGTTATTTTACTGGATTATTTAGGTATTATACTTCACTCCTCCCTTTTTTTAAACAAAACCTGGAAACCTTTTTTTTTTTTTAGACACAAACGAGGTAAAGTTGTATTAATAAACCTTTTAAACCTCTAATGGTTGAAGCAGAGGGGCCCCAAAGTACAAATATATAGTTAAGTAAGAGTAGCAAACAAAAAACGTCGCTTATCCCTCACTGGCTCCCAGTTGGAAGGGTAACCCATAACACACATCGGTGCATTATGGGAATTATCATTATGGGTGAAATGACTCCCCTTATAGTATGTAGTTTTGAAAATATTATTTTGTACTTTCCGGCTTTCATGCACAGATTCATTGCATACATTGCATATGATTAATTTCTCAGGGAGTGATGAACATACAAATGTTTTATCATTTCAGCAGAAGGCAATTTTTAATATATACAAATATATATAATAAATGTTAAAAATACGATATATTACAGATTTATGATAATCATGGACATTTAGTTTGCTGTACTTAGAGTACATAAAACCCCAGTGACCTTAAAAAGAATAGAAAAAACAAAAAGAGGATATAAAAACCTAAATCATCCTTGTCCCCAATTAATAACTAACTTTGCTCTGGTAGGTGCAGTGTGTGCGTGTGTGCGTGTGTGCGTGTGTATATGTGATAGAGTTTCCAATGGTCAATGTGTATGTTTGTGTAGGGATGATTTGAAGAGAATGTAGACGTACAGACAGGCCTGGAGTAAACAGAAGAAGATACTGTGAGTTTTATACCCCTTTATCATCACCACAATATATCCATGAGGGTGCCAGACACTGGCACAGGAAATATGGATAGTGTTGCTATCGTCTGTCATTCGCTCACACACACACAGAGCTACATGCTCTGTGAGCTTAGTTTGTATTGCACATAAGCGCAACCATTAAAGTTTGAGAAGGTAAATAGAAGTTTGTCTACATTGTTTGTGCAATTTAGCAAAGAAAGAACAAAGAAAACACAACTGGCAAATATGTTTATAAATCAGTAAAAAAAACAACAACTGAAAAAAAACAAAAAACATAAAACGTGTTAAAACAACTTGATGGATGTGAGATATTATTCTCTACATCAAACTAATGACAAATATTTTTGGACTACATTAGAAATTAAGCTTTTTAGCCTCTTTGAGATCTTTGTTTTGGTTGACAGTCAATTTAATATCCTTTGGTTTCCCTTTATCCTTGTTTCAAGGAGTCAGCAGATCTTTATAAAAAAAAACTGATAAATCAATTACACTCTACAGTAACGATCTGATAAAAAGAAGAGTCAGATATATCAAAGCTAAGAGGAGAAAATACACTGGAGAGCACTGAACAGGTGCACATAATCCAATTGTCATTTTTTCAAGTGGTTAAAGATAAGTATCCAGTGTAGATACATAAATAATCCAAAATAGTACTGAAATGAATCCACAATGTGATCAATATGAAAATGTAGTCAAAGAATCAGGCAGGAAAAGAGAAACAAGAAATCCAAAACGTTCAGGAAAATATCCATATATCCAACTATTACCATGGAGAAAGAGAGGAAAGAAACCAAATCTAGATTAGCACACTGTTGGTGTGGTCTCTGGTAGTGTAACTGAGGAAAAGAAAGAAAATGAGGAAATAGCGACTTCTCATGAGGCCAACTGTTGTAGTTAAATTACTGCGACCCTGGCCAGCTGAGGGCTGGCAGCTGTGATTGAGTTTTTCAAACATTCGTTAAGAGGAGGCAGGGACTCCAAGAGGACAGACACTAGAACATGGTGGTGCTGAGAACCTGACTGACTCACTGCCCGCATATGTCTCTGGACATTATGAACTGCTCAAAGATTGTCTGCTGCTTTACTGTTTCACATCATGCATGTCTGCCTCACAAAAAAATAAAAAGATAATATATTCAAAGGTTGCGTTTGTTCCCCAGGAACTCAACTGGGGAAATAACAGTTAACAAGATAAAAGCTGTGGGAGAGAAGGAAAAACTGAGAAGGACTTTGAGCTGACATTCAAACTATATCAAGACAAATTTCAGTATCAATTCTTTATCAAAGACAAATAAAGAGAGGTACCATATGATTTCTTTTAATTGGCTTATTCAAGTCCCTCCAAAAAGATGTGATGCTACAATTGCAATTATTAATATACATTCAACCAATCACTTTGCATTCTACATGATCTTGCAATTTGGTCCATATCAGTGCTACGCTTCTGTAAAACGTACAGATAAGACTGTTGACCATGGAATACTCCTACATCATACCATTGGACACACTGCCACTGCCCTAAACTGGTTTCAATCCTACTTCACAGACAGAACAGAATACATTTCCCTTGGAAGTTCAAGGTCCCGGACACACACACCGTCACTTTTGGGTTCCCCCAGGGATCCTTGGCCCCTTTATCTTCATACTGGACATACTCCCCCTTGGCCATATCATCAGTCGATATGGACTGTGTCATGGCTACGCTGATGACACGCAAATCTACATAAAAACTGATACATGTTTCTCCGCAGCTTGTCCATCCTTATAGTCATCATCATTTCCCCTGTCAACTCTTCGCATTTGTCTGAAGGAGATAAAGGTGTGGATGAAAAACAACTTTTTCCAATTGAACATCTCAAAAACCGAAGCAATTTTAATTGGCACCCCACATCAGACCCAGTCTTCCTCCACAACCAGTATTACCTTCCCTGGTCACGACATTCCCCTCTCTTCATTAGCCCTCCCTGACCATCTGAGGTCTCCACAGACGATTGAGACTTTTAAAAAAGGACTTAAAACTTTCCTTTTTAGTAGAACCTATAACTTTTAATTAACATTGCTGCTTTTTGGTCATATTTTTATATAATTATTATTATATTTTTTATTGATGCTTTTATCTGCTTTTACCTTGTAGCACTTTGAGATTTGATCCAAATGTAAAGTGGGTTATAAATTAAAGGTATTATTATTATTATTACATAAGTAGCACTTATCTACTTGTAGTTACCCAAATAACTATATCAAAAACAGTGTGCTCAGCTTTGAGTCTGCAACTTCCAGGGGGGACAGCTATAATTTTTCATGACATTGGAAAACACTTAAAAAAGATCAAAACTTACAATAATGAAGAAAGTCATCTTGATCCAGAATCTGCGTCTGAACCAGGATCACTGTCAAAATTTCCTGTATACGTCTTCGAAACAATATCCACCCACAGGAAAATTTCCTCAAAATCAGTTGACAACATTCTGAGATATTTTGGGGACAATAACAAACAGACAAACATGGTTGGTCACATAACCCGTGAGTTAATATCTGTCCACCGGACTTATCAAGTGTTGATTTTTTATTTTTTTTGGCAAGTCTCTTTTCTGTATGTCAAAAAATCTTTATTGGATCACCATCAATATGATACCAAATGATCTACTGTGTGCATTAGCTTACTTTTACCAGTAAAGCCAAAGCATCCCAATTACTTTGATACATTTTCAGACCCTGATATTGGGCATACCCCATAACCATGTCAGTATTTGTTCTTTACCACTATGGTAAATTTTGAAGCCATATTTATTTATTTTTATCTTATTTTATTTAATTTTCAATGTGCAGATAATTAAACATATATGAAACAATATTGGCCAGCTCATTTTTTAAATCAAACTTTAACTACATTTATTTCTACAAAATGTATTTAATTACTCGTGTACTACTATTAGAACCGAGTGATAGTCTCAAAATAAGAATGATTATTTAATTGGCCAAATCAGAATCTGCAAATTTTTTGTCTCCTTCCTGTCCGTCATTCTCAGAAACTAGGCATCAGAGATTAAATTGTCAATAAAACAAGTTGAAACTATAACTTACATTTTCTATTCTGTTTTATTACTATAAGTCTACGTGCGTGTGTGTGTGTGAATGATGGAGGGTTGTAACCGCCATGATGTTATACGATGTGAGTGGACAGCTGTGACAGAGTCAGGAGAACAAATATTTTCCACAATGCACATTAGGACAAAAGGGGGTACTCAAGAACTCATCGTGGCTGTCAGAGCCACTCTCCATCAAATAAGGCTGCTGTTGTAGTGGTGTGTCTCTAGATTAACACTGCATGCATTGCGCATACATGGACATGCAGGCTTCCTCCATATTAGACTCTTAAACAAGTCAAAGGCATCAGCTAGAGGGGGCGGCTGTAGTTCAGTGGGTACTGCGGTCGTCTTCCAATCGGATGATCGTAGAGTTGTCGGTTCAAATCTTAGCCGGGTCTACTTGTTGTAGGGTCCTTGACCAAAACCCTTGAAACCCTAGCTCGCCGGGCACTTCAAAGGGGCTGCCCACTGCTTCCTCAGGGAAGGGCCAAATGTAGAGAAATAATTCACTATGTGTGGCTGTATGTGATCAATAAAAGATAAATAGTTCTAGCAAAAGCCCGGTCTAGAAGTTTATTCCCTTGCACACTTATGCCATTCTTTACTTCTCATTCCATCTTGTCATTTATACCATTCACATGTGCTCAATTAAAATGTCCTATTTCATTGTGTTGAGCTGTTAATTAATATAAACTTCTCAAATAATCAGCTATCCAACAACACAAAGACATTCCTTCATTATTAGCTTAACATTTGGCTGCTGTCTTTTTAAATAAGCTCTGTATCCTCCATCTCATTAATGCCCAGTATGAGATTCAACAACTTCATCATTCATCAGCCTCATCAGACACTTCAGAGACATGGGACACCACCACCACAAGTGTCTGGACTCCATGGGAGGTATTCTGTATCTTGTTGTTGCTCAGGCCAGATGCTCTTTGATTATAATCATATTCGAATCCTAATATTTCTGAATCATTATCACATCTACTTTAATAAAATAATTATTTTATTTTTTATGACGAACCAGGCCAATTTTCTCTATCCACAAGTCAGGGAGCATATTGAACCATATATTCAATATATTCAATTATAGTTATATTCATGTAACTATAAAATTGGCCATGCTTGTCATCATAGAAATAAATAATAAGATTGTGATTTTTTTTTTGTATTGTGTCTTGGTAATATCTGCTTCCATCTTTCAATACCTTTCCCGAGAGTGTCCCTTTTGTCAGTGGTTCAATTGGATGAAAGCATTTTCATTTACCCCTTATTTCAAGAGTGTTTAAGCACTCAATCAATACTTTCAGACTATCAGTCTAAGTACAGAAAAAATAATATTGATGTAAATACTGCCATGAAAGTTCTAAATGATACTATCAAAGCTTTGGATTATAAGGAACACTGTATTGCAATTATTGACTTGGTCAAAGCCTTTGGTACCATAGATCATGATTTTCTGATTCAAAGGCTTGTTAACATTTTTTCTCCCATCTCTCATGTTGGTTTGTTTGACAACTACGTTACAGATAGGACTATAGGATAGGTTACACAGTTTGAAGATCTAACACCTGAAGTCTTCAGTTTGGTAGGGGGTACTGCAGTGTTCCGTTTTACGACTGCTTTCATTTACTAAACTCATCTTTCAATTTTCATGCAGATGACACAGTCATTTATTGACTGTGAGCACCTACTCCAATAAGGTTTTTGAGTATTTGTAAACGCTTTTGACACATCGCAAGCTCAGTTTTATCAGCTGAAGTTTGTTGTTAATGCTGAAAGAAACTAAATAATGTTCTTTTCAAACTTGAGGAGGAGAGAGCTCAATCAGATTATTGTTACTCTTCAAGGTCAACAAATTGAGGCAGTCTCCGTTGACAAATACTTTGGGTTTTTTAATTGATGACCAAGTCTTTTTTAAACATCACATACTTTATCCATTGAAAAAGTTGAAAATGAAGTTAAGTCTTTATCTTAGGATAAGATTTCTTCTATAGTATTAAATGGAAGTAAAATAAATTGCCCATACATATGTCCATATTAAAATTTTTAAGTTCTTTAGAGATGTACACTGATCAGCCATAACAAAAAGTTATGGCTATTCATGTTATGGCTGATGAGTGTTCAGCCATAACTTTTTTTATAGTGGAATAATTGAGTTGGAATTACTTGGTAGAAATTCAAACCCAGTCCTACTGTAGAAAGTCACCTGTATGTCATCCGGTCTGAGAGATACTAGGCCTACCAAACATCTTCTGTGTTTATCTTTGTTTACCATACAGAGTGTTGTTGATCACGGGGTCCTCAGCTTTTATATGATATATCTGAATGTTTTATGATCAAAGTTTTTCCTTGTTATCACTTTAAACCACCTGTTTAATACTGTGCCTCAAATCAGTTCTGTGATTAACCTTTCCATCAGATTTTGGGAACATGAACCTTTTCAGTTCTCTGCTCTTCTTTGGGATCAAGCTATACTTTGGTCTGATTCTTACACTTCCCAATTTTTCTTGCTACCAACAAAACAACTGGCAGTGGTTATAATGTCATGGCTGGTCAGTGTATGTGTCTCGAAAAATGACAATTAAAACTATTCATGTAAAATTTTCCAACCCCCAACTGAAAGACTGAAGACTCGGAAGTGAAAATCACGTCCTAGATTTCATTTTAGCGTAAGAGCAGTTTGTCCACGTGAACATGAAAAGCACAGCATAAGTGCGTAAGTAATGGCCCTGTACCTACCTCCCTTCATTCTCTTTCTCCTACTTTGCTTGTTAATGTTAATTAACTCTGTAATTAATCCCAAACTGTCCAAGTATAACAGATCTCTATAACATTCACGTCAGAGCCAGAAACTTATTCTAGTTAAGGTTGAAGTTGAGTCATACCAGAGACCCCCAGAGTTTTTCCCACAGCGTGTAGTTGCCTGAAGTGAATGTTGACAATCCAGTTTCACAGAGAGACCCACACCGTGCAACCTGAGCCTCCTTGAATGACTGAACACCAACAGAAAATAATATTTTCAATATAGATTAAATTATAAACCCAATACAACATTGTAGAAACTCCTTATCGGAGTTTCTACAATTTTCTGAAATAGATTTTCAGAAAAAGGGTGGACATGATCCAAAATGTGGTGGCCTCAAAAAGACCCAGCACTAATAATCTGAAACAAAATAATAAAAGTTATTCTGATACCATCTGTAAGTGCTTTTAATTTAATGGCCGATTGGTGTAATTTACTGAGATCGCATATGGAACTTTTCCTGATCGGGGCTCATCTAGGCTATGTAGGTGTTTCAGGTGTTTATTCACTGTAGGTTCAACATATCTAATGACCCTCTCGTATATTATTTTTATAAGAATATCAATTACAACTTCTAAAGAAATACTCCAAGATATCCCTGTGGATTCTAAATGCCATTGGTAAGTACGGTTGACCCTGACATGCATGAATAGAAGAACTAGGAATAGCAGTTTATCCAGCAGTCCCATATCGGTGTAACAATTAGATGCTTGCTTTGACATGTCTTGAAATCATTTCTTGTTAATGCAACACCTCAAAGTACATTTATATTTAGTGAACTGATAGAGCACTGACAAATATTCACTAGAGTCTGTACAGTATGATAATCAGCTATATATATCCTCCCAAGGAGGATTTTATCTGGTTAAATAAAGGATATAAGTTAAGGATATAAGAAGCTATAGATCCATTTTCCCTTGCTGTCCATGGAGATTAGATTTTGTTTGGAGATGGTAAAACACGTGCATGCCAGGTGTTTCAGTGAAACCACAACAGATCAGAAAAACTATCATCACACACGGATGCAAACAGGAAGCAGATGCAAAACATAGAGGTAAGCAGGGAGCTTGAATGACTGACAGATTTGTCAAAAACAGATGAGAGAGAATGTTGTAATTTTTCAAAGTGGCACATAGCCACAAGTCATTCAACAGATTTTCTGTTAATTTAAAGGACACCCATGGTAATCTGTTTGGTAAACACATTTTAAAGATCAGTTCTGATGCTAAAATATGGATTCAAATATAATTATCATCATCATTGGTATTATCAGTAGTAGTATGACAAGAGTGCTGCGTATCCACATAATAAACCAGTAGTGAGAAACATGAAGGACCATATTTTCACTGTATGAGCGTTATTGTTAGAGGGCACTGCCCCCAAGGAGACTTCCTGACAAGATGTGGTGTGATTCATGTGTGGAAATGCAATCAACCTCAACCTCCTCAGCTAAATCCTCTCTGGAATGCTTCATCTACGTGACTATATGACACACAACCATTGCATGGGGAGGCAGTCTCTGCCTGAGGGGTCTAATGAATCTGGACATTCATATAAAACAATGTTTCCTGTCTGGTTCTCCGTTGTATTCACCATAGTTTTCAAACATTGTATGAGAAGCTACAGCTTTAGTGTCTATCGAAGCTAATAAAGAACATCAGAGTGGAGAATATTAATAAAAAGTAAGATTTATACCAACATAAAACCAGACAGTAAAGATTCAAACAAAATTGTTCTCAACCAGAGGAAGATCTGTGCTGAAAAATTACATCAGCGTACACTGCATGTATCCAGTCTTGTTCTCCAGCTACCCTGGGTTGAAAATGCTTTTTTTGCATCGTTATGAACTTTTTACGTATATTCCACTCTTAGTGAGCCTGGCATATTTGGCATATCTTAAAACATTAGGCTTTCAACTAGATTTGCATATTTTTATAATGTGAGGCTGGACTGCGTGAGTTTGTAATGACTGACTCACTGGTCAATCAATGGGGTTTGAGAGGTTAATTAAATGTGGCCTTTCTCCTGATTGATGGTAGTAAACTATATTTAAATTAGTTGGTTCCCTTAAACATTAAAATAGCTCAGATCGCCGCTTCAAAAACCCCTTTCCCTTTTTCCTGACGTAACCAACTGAGCAATAAATGAATACATATTCAACTTTTAATGCAATGAATTGTGCTTTACAGTTTGATCTCTCACACGTTAATTTCACAATACAAAAAAAATCAGTAAAATAAACTGGGTTTATTTAATGCCAGGTACAGTTTAAGCTGTGTATCCTGAGACTCTCACATTGATCTAGTGACCGGTTTCGTAGCATTCTGTCTCTGACAGCTTTGATAATAACGTTCCCATTTTAATATTTCTTAATATATGGAAAAAATCAATTCCTGCACACTGACTAGCTTGCAAACAATTACAATATATTGCAACGTTTTGGTCATTTCGGTAATTACAATTGTTTTGCAAGCTAGTCAGTTCCATTCATCCATCCATCTATCCATCCGTTTATCAGGTTGCGATTCCAGCAGACCAAGCAGGGTGTTCCAGGCCAGATGAGCTATGTAATCCCTCCAGCGAATTCTGAATTTACCCGGGGTCTCCCCTTTTTTGGGACATGCCTGGAAATCCTTCAACCGGAGACACCCTGCGTGCATCCTAATCATATGACCAAACAATCTCAAGTGAATTGTCCCTCGTCTAGAAGGCCGAGCCCCTGCTAACCCATAAGGAAGCTTGTTTTGGCCACTTGAATCCGCAATATCATTCTTTCAGTTACTACTGTGCTGATGACACGCAAATCTACATAAAAACTGACACATGTTCCTCCGCAGCCTCTCCATCCTCATCGTCATCATCATCTCCCCTGTCAACTCTCCGCGCTTGTCT
>VRLP01007316.1:0-22526 GCA_009660295.1 Lophius piscatorius | reverse complement strand
TTAAAAAAGGACTTAAAACTTTCCTTTTTAGCAGAATCTATAACCTTAATTAACATTGTTGGTTTTTTGGTAAGGCTTTTATATAGTTATTATTTTATTTTTTTATTGATGCTTTTATCTGCTTTTACTTTGTAGCACTTTGAGATTTGATCCAAATGTAAAGTGCATTATAAATTAAATGTATTATTATTGTTATTTATTATCTTCCTGCAGCACTATTTTCACGGCCTTTGTATTTAATAGTCCAAATACCTAATCACTGCTTCTGACCCCATACACTCGCTTCACTTGGTCCATTGCTAAAGATACCAGTCTGCTGAGTTGACAATTCTCAGTTGGTCCTCTAATGACATGAACTCTGAAAGTGTACATTTTGTCTTTGTAGCAGATGTGTGTTATAAACGTCATCAACATTTCAAGCTTCCGCCGGGTCCATTCATTGGTTTATCTGCTTTCTGTAGGCTTCTCTATCCATATCCAATGTCACTATCAAATCATCATCTTCATATGGGCTGTTAACTGAGCCGAGGAAGCATTGTTCGTGTCCCCCACCCTCAGTCACTTCCCTCATCAGTCGGCTTTGCACATTCTTGACCAGTGTCCACTTTTCCCACAACTGTTGCATGTATACTTTATTGCTGGGCATTTATTGTTTTGACTGCGTGGTGTTTTACCGCATCAACCACATTTTATGCGGTCACTGTTATTTTCTCGGTCTTTGTCTTTCTGTGGCTGCTGCCACTTCAGCTTTGCACTGTTGCTTTGATGTTCTGCTACCTCCTGTATGGCACAACCCCCTTCTCCTTGCTCGCTGACTTGAGCGTTCACCTCTTCCGACTGGCGCACCTCCTATACCGTAATATCCAGAGGAAAGTTTGGTATGAGCTGCAGTCTGTGTCAGGTTCTGGTCCAGGATGCCCTTTATAATTCTGTTGAATATGTTACACAGACAGCAAAAGCTGTTCATTTCATATAATGCACAAACAAAGTCTCTGCACGTTCTCCAGAATGCTTTTGTAGTTGGTTAAAAATGTGTGTCATGAATGACGTTGCACCTTGGGAAGAATGTGGCTACTTAACCCATACCATCCTTATTGTCCGATATTGTAGCCGTTCTGAAGCGATTGAACCGTTTCTTCCAATCAGGCCACACAATGGGTTATCCCATTGTGTGGCCTGATTGGAGAAACTTATGACACCATGTAATAACTGGCTGTCTTTTAAGATCGACTTGAGGGTATTTCATTTCCAACAGAAGCCAATTTTATTAGAATAGCACAACTTGAAGGTACGCATGCATCTCTGCATACATCTCTAAACGATCTCCTTTATGGCAGTGCCTTTTCTGCACTTTCAAAACTATAATTGTCATGAATACATATAATGGACCAATGATTCTAAGTGGTCTGCATGTAGGCCACTCTAGTATCCAGACTCTTGTAATTCAAAGCCGAGCTGTTGTACGCCAGTGGGCTGTGGCTTGGAATTGTCTTGCTGGATTAGACAGGGACATCGCTGAGAAATATGTGTTTTTTATGGCAGCATATGTTGTTCCGAAACATCTGTGTACCTTATGTACCACATGTGCAAGTTATCCATACCATGGAACTCAACTTACCCTAATATCATCACAGATGCTTTCAACAACCTGGATGGTTCCTTTACTTATAGCCTGTAGGTCACAACATACATGATTTCCTAAAATATACTTGAAGTCTCTGCTATGGCTTGCACAATTTCAACCGGTATTTGAAGACAAAGCAATGTTTTTACTATAATGATGAATATTAATATAATGATTATAATAATTGATGATAATTCATGTAAATTATTAATTCAATATTTTTATTTTCCTTAAGACCCCTCTCTGGGGTATAAGGAACAGAAAATAACAACCCCAAATAGGCACCATTGAGTGTACAGACAAAACATAGAAATTATTTTTTTATACAAAAACATAAAAGTCATTTGGAAATCAAAAACGATTTGATGCTGTATCACCTGTTGTATCAAAGGCCATTTAGTATTGATTTTCTCCTTGACTCTTACGTCTTAACATTTCTCAGTATCTCTGAATCTTTTGATGATTTTTTATACTCTTCTGGGATAATATGTTAAATTGTGGTAATGTGCATCGGGAAATGTACTCTGACTGTTGGACTATTTGTTCATATAGATGTTCCCGAACTATTGAACTTTTGAAGATGCCCTTTTCATATTAAATCATCAACATCGTCAAACTCTAACCTGTTACCATTATGCATCCATTGCTCCAAAAGGTTGTTCCAATCTTTTGTTTGAGCATTCAACAACTTTAATAGTCTTTTTGTTAAATTGGACTGAATCTCTAATGCTTTACGGAGCATACCAGCATATTTTTGTTTTTTTTATCAGTTAATTAATGTTATCGGTGAACTGCTATCAGTCAACTCTGAAATCCCTGTTCAGTCTCTAAATTAAGATTTATTCAGTCAGAAATGCTACAAAAATATCCAATACAATATAAAAAGTGTCATCCAGGGTGTACCCCGGCCCTAAACCAATGTCAGCTGGGATAGGTTCCAGCCCGCCATGAACCCTGGACATGGTGGTGTTTTTATTTGCATACAATATGTACGATGCATTTTTTCAATGCAATCTTTCTCAAAACCTTTATAAACGTGTGGATATGTTGGTGTGTTGTGTGATTTCTAGTGACAGTTTTCATATAACTGTACGCAAAAGTAGCTTGAATGTAGCTGGAATCTGTAGACCAGGGGTACTCAAATACAAGTCTTAAAGGGCCATAAAGAAATTTTTCAACGAGTCAAAGGTCCATTTATGATAGTCGGTCAAGCCACAAGCCATAATACTGTTATATTCAAAACAAAATGTCCTTTCATTCAAAAAAAGAACAAAAATACATACTGAAATAAAATAAAATGCCATTTCCATTTTGACATGAATTCAAATAAATACTCAAATAAAACAAAACCTTCCATAGAATGCTTCGGTAAACAAATCTATCAAGATTCCTGGAACCAAAGTGCAATGAAAAACTATTTTACATAGTGTCAAACACTACTGCTTAATGAGAGAAATGGCATCTTGTGCGTGTTGCCAAGACTTTGAACTTTGGCAAAAATGGTGTGATGGCCAGGTGGAGATACTGATGCAAGTGGTCATTTGTGGGTAGCATGCAGTACTTGTTCTTCACCACATTCATTGTTGAAAATGCAGATTCACTGCTGTAGGTTGAGCCAAACATTGTGAGAATGTGGATTGCCATCTTATGCAGCAAAGGGGAATTAGCTGCAGTTACCATCTTTGTCCAGAAGGCCATAATGTCGAACTGCGTCTCTCTCAGTGCAATGTTTTCCTGGGGGTCAATTAACTCACTTTTCAGGGAAGCAGATGTGGCCCATGGGAAGATTTGTTGTGCTTCTACTGAAAACTCTCTCACATTTCTGACCAGAAAAGATTGTCAATGCACAGAAGAAATTGTTTTCCCAATATGAGGTCATCAAAGCGTGTCTTGAAATTTTTCTATCAGCTTTTCCACAAATTCAACATGATGCTGATGATCTTCTTTTACTTAGGTCTGTTTCAAAAGTTTGGGGAAGTGGAGCAGTTCCTCCTGTAGGTTAAAATTAAAAAGGAATAAGAAGCTCTGCTTTAAAAAGGGCATGAAGTATAAAAAATATGTTAAGTAGAATCCAGATAATGTTTGTGGTAGAAAATATTAAACAGCCTACCTGTGGGTCAGTTTTGACGACCTCCAGTTTCCTCTGGAAAGCACGCACTGCTGACATCAGCTCATACATTGTGTTGTGCTTCCCTTGTAGCTTCTGATTTAGGTCATTGAGATGAGATGTTATATCATTCAAAAAATGCCACAGCTTCCATTTTTACTGGATTTGCAGGAATTCCATGAACTGTTTTGCCTTTACACTCTTTTGCTCTGACAGAAAACACTTGTAGATCATTGGTCAACTGGCTCAATTGCCCAAAAATACTCCAGGAACTTGCCTTTGCTCAGCTATTTGATGTTGTTGTGCAGGAGGAAATCAGCAAACGCAGCATTGATCTCTGTCAGGAACGTGCGCAGCAAGCAATACTGCAGTCCTGATGCTTTCAAGAAGTTTATGAGTCTCATCATTGTTGCCATGATTTCAGAGTACACTTCTCTGAGACTTGCACAAAGGACAGACTGGTGAATTATGCAGTGGTAAGATATCAGGTGAGGGACGTGAGCTTTCAAGCGCTGAACCAGTCTTCTCTCTCTCCCCATCATAGCTGGAGCTCCATCAGTAGCAACTGACACAACCTTCTTCGCATCTATCCCTTTTTCATTCAGCATTTCCAGTATTGCGTTATAAATGTCTCCCCCCCTTGTTTGACCACAGAGGTTTGCATTGCACAACACATCTTCAACAAACTTCCTCTTTGGGTCATCATAATACCTCACAAACACCATCAACTGAGAATTATCAGTCTTATCAGTGGACTCATCCACAGCAAAGGAAATTAACTCTGCATTTTTTATTCCATCACAAAGCTGTTTAATTAGATCACCAGCCAGTATTT
Source organism: Lophius piscatorius (assembly GCA_009660295.1). Classification (NCBI taxonomy): domain Eukaryota; kingdom Metazoa; phylum Chordata; class Actinopteri; order Lophiiformes; family Lophiidae; genus Lophius; species Lophius piscatorius. The sequence continues at coordinate 17,960 of VRLP01007316.1, read as the reverse complement.
CAGTACGTCTGGTTGCTGTCGAATCTGAGAGGGTGATTTGCTTGATTTTAGCTCTCATTTCCTCTTTTTGTTTGCCTTCAAACATGGTGTCCATCACTTCAGTCCTACATTATTTTATTATTTCTGCATCAGAGAATGGCTTCTTGTGCTTACCCAACAGCCACACCACTCTGAGTGAGCACGCTGTTGCTTTTTGTTGTTGTATCATAGATGTAACAAGAATCCTGCTTGTAGCTTGATATGACAATTTTAGTCCATTGATTTTTGTTGTTCTTACCTCTGAATTACGCACCTACTGCTGAAAGTAAAAAAGTGTTGTCCTCGCTTTGTTTTTTCAGTGGGGATCTATACACATACATACACATATGACTAAATAAGGAAATAAGTGAAATATTAATTCCTTATCCGTAATAACTTATCCTGTTTAGGGTCAAGGGGGGCTGGAGCCTATCCCAGCTGACATTGAGCGAGAGGAGGGGCACACCTTGCATGTGCTGCCGGTTCATCTCAGGGCCAACACATAGATGCAGACAACCATTCACACTCACATTCACATCTAGGGCAATTCAGAGTCACCACTAGAGTAATTTGCATGTTTTCTGACTGTCGGAGGAGGCTGGAGCGCCCGTAGAGACATTTGTAAAGTAAAATCCTCTTATTTCAAAATTACGACTACCCTGTCTTTCCCGACAGCAAAGGAATATCCCAAATTCCTATGATTGGACTCCTCAAGTTAAATGTGAAGTTATTTCCACAGTATTTTTAGAGGAAAAATGTCTCTAAAGTCAGTATAATATGAACTATTCGATTAAAATATGGATAAATATGATATTTACAAGATAGGTTTCCAGGAGTCAATTCATATGTAGCAAATGTGGACTAAATTGGTTAGTAAGTTATGTCTGTAAAACACTGTTTTCCTTAAAAAGCTGCCCCTAGTGAGTAAAATATAAACCATTAAAGTACATAACAGCATATACAAGATAGAGCTCCTCACGTCAATTCATATGCACCAAATTTGGACTACATCAGAAAAATGGTGGAGAAATGATGTCCAGAAAGATTTGGGAGATAAAGCACCCCCTGTCAGATATATACAACCAACCTTTCCTAAAATCAATCCAGTTTTTCCTCTCACTGAGGTCCATATGGTTATAAAGATGGAACATTACAAGTTAGACTTTAGAATAAAATCTGACATAAGCAAGATTGGTCTCTTTGAGTCCATTAAAATACCTAAAATTTTGTAGAAAATCAGACAAATGCCTGAGAATTTATGACCAAAAACCATTTTTCCCCCTAATGTCAGTAAAATGCGATCGATCTGTACCAAAATCATTCCTGTTCTTTCCAAGATGACGGTGTATGTGGATATAAAGTTTTGAAACTATCCATGACGTACTTTTCAGGTATATCTGGAAAATACTATTTTTCCAATTTTTAGTCAATTCATACGCACTAAATTGGACCAATGGTAAGGAGGAAATGTCTTAAAAGGGTTTTTTGTGAAAAAAAAACAAAACCTTAGAGGTAAATATAAAGTAAAACGCAATGTATAAAAGATATGTCCCTTCGAGTCGATTCACATGCACCAACTTTGCACTCAATCGACAAACGGTTGAGAAATTATGGCTGAAAAGGTTTGAAAATAAAGCTCCCCCTAGTTTTGGGAACATAAAACATACCTTTCCCAAAATCACTCCAGTTCTTACTGGCACAACAGGCCATGGGGTATAAAATTTTAAAATGATCCATGAAATACTTTTTGAGAATTTAGGTTAACATGAAGATGAGCTGAGGCGGTGGCAAAGATAACTCCATAATATCCCAGACTTTTTTTGGGGAATATAATAAAACACATACAATAATCAAAATAAATGTAGGAAAGGTTAGATTACTTGATTGTGAAAACAAAATTATTCTGAAAATGCTTCAGAATTCAATTTTGTTAAACATATATTCTTATCAATTTATATCAAGGTATATGGACCCGCATGACACATGTAAGAGGTACAGTGGCCAATGGGGGGAAATGCAGTGCAACTTAAGAAAACATATACAAATTGATAAAGCACAAGCAAATGAAGAAAACATCTTCATCAATTTGACAATACACAGGCATGTTGTTTAGATCAGCTGTGGTAGCCTCGCTTAACTGCATGTATGTTGTCAAACTGATGATGTTGTTTATTTATTTGCTTGTTCTTTATCTATTTGTATTGTATTTGTGGAAAAAATAGATAAGGCTTCAACAATGGGATTCTCAGTGGAATGCTAAACCCAAAATCCAGTGAGCTATAACAAAGAAATTTTAAAAGGTAGCCAACGTCAGGTCTTTAAGTTAAGGAGGAAAAAATTGTTACATTTGAAATTTGAGTATTTTGTCCTCCTTAACTTATCTACCTTGTCCAAAGTTCCCACGGTTTCAGCAGTCCTTTGACGTAATGCTCGACCTTTGGCTATGATCTTGGTGATGAGTTTGCTTGCGTGAACCTCTAACTAGGCCATTAACTTCTATTCAAGAGTAACAGCCATAAGACTGTGGAGCTCTGCAATTTGTAGTGCTTGAGCCGTTTGATCTTCTTTTAAACACCTCCCTGCAGTCTTCGCATTTCCACAAGTAGTGCAATACTAAAAACATAAAGAGATGGACTTTACTCTGCATATCTTTGTACGTCAAAATTGTCTATCATACCATAGAGACCATTAATTCAGTCCTTCTCATCAAATGTCAGCCCTCTCTGAGCAGACATTAAGGAATAAGTTAAAACATTTTTCCCAATCGGTTTTAAAGTAAATATTATTCAATTGTCACTAAGAATGTTGTGAATTGCTTTCTAAAAAGCACTGGCCACCCCGGTCTTAAAGGTATAATATACATTTCAGATTTGCACTAAGTTCGTCATGTGAATGTGAATCAGGTGGAGACAAGCCCCTTTCTGTGTTAGGGAATATACAGATGATGTTAAAATGAGACTTTATACATTTACATTTACATTTACATTTACATTTGAATATTAAAGTTGGAAAGTTGTTGAGGTTTTAATATTGATGTTCAATACACTACCTGCATTCTCCCTGAACTGCTTTCTCAATAGCACATAAACATTATTTTAGGGTAAGAAGTTACCTTAAGTCGTCCATGATGTCTCGTGTCCTGGCCTGAAGTAAGGCTTTCTGTTGAAGGTGAGAGACAAAAACAGATGAAAAAAATTTCATTCCTTGGAGTAAATGTTCTACTTACTGGTAAGCCTAGGAAAGATATCTGTATATGCATACATATATAAGTAAATGTATACATATGCATTTACAAAAAAGTTTTATACATGCATTAGAGGTGCACCGATGCACCGGGAGGCCTAGTTTGATGAAATCCGCAGTCAGCCAAGCAACCTCACTTGAGGCCGGTTAAGCGGCGTTACACTTATGCATGGTCAGCTAGCACGTCAAGCATGAGCTACCACGTCTCCAAACATCTCACAAGTAAACTAGAAAACACATACCCTCGAAATACATAACACCAGTAAGGACAAAATAAGCTGGAGAGGAACAACCCCAAAAAACGTTTGGCACAACGAAGTTACACACACATCAAATTTAATCATCCAGAGGAACATAACTATTTTAAATAAACTAACGTTAGTAAAGTGTCTAAAGCTAGCAGGAGCTCAGAGCAAGCCATGATCCCTGTTGTCCCTTAACATTGCTGATATATAATGCACTGAACAAGGCTTACAACGTTTTATTTTCACTTGGAAATGTCATACAATTGATTTAAGAAACACACTTAGGTTACATACACAATTCTGACCTGCTTTACTTCCAATGTAATAATTCAAAATCAGAGCGCTTAAATTACAGTTCTCATTATGATTTTCAAACTTTTAAGAAAATAATAAACCTGTATAAGTAGCCATCCAAAGCTCTGCTGTTAATATGTATATGTGGAGGAACATTATTAATCATGGAAAAGCTTGAGTGAGAAGGCAGTACTCTGACGAAGTGGCACAAAACTACTGTGTTGCTCATTAGCATACTAATACAGCATTGATAAACTTAATTAGGCTTAGCTTATTAAGAACACGGTTAAGATTTACAATGGTTTCCTGAGTATGACTTCTAAAATTCCTAACATTTTTCACCTATCTAAAACATAAGTGTAGAGTAAAAGTAGTTTTAGGTAGAATTCTGAATAGCATAGCATTCTGATAGTTTAGTAGAATTCTGAATAGTATAGCATATTCTGTTAGTTTTGCAGTAGACATAAGATAGAATTAGATAGGTCACAAAGTGATGAACAAAGGAAAGAAGGTCCTAAAACACCCCCACCCTTGGAGCAGATCAGCATGCAGATAACAGGATGAAATGGCCGTAAATTTGGAGTGCATGAAGGGTGCTGCATTCCATGGGCAAACGTCCGGCTGGAGTCCAGGGGAGTGAAGCAGAGGTGCCAGGCAGGGACAGGCCTGTTGAAGATTAAGAAGGGGGGCGGCTCACTGCGGACAAAGAATAAAACTGTATGGACAACGGGGCTCGTGGTCACTTGGTAGAAAACCGTCAGTCTGCTAACCTAATCCATAGGCCAGTCGGGTTGGAAACTAGGTGATCTCAAATAACATATATATAATATATAATGCAACAAACTCCTGAAATTCCAAGGAAAATTCCTTGTAGGTTGAAATAAACCTGTTTGATTTATAAAGAGTTTGTAGTGACGTCATCCTTCTATTCGGCCTCTCACTAAGGATCCGGTTTCTTTGGGCCTGGACTGGACAGTTCAGCCTCGAAGATTTGAACACAACATAAGCCATGACGCAATGACGTGGCCCAATAGCTAGTGGGAAGCCAAACCGGTTCTAAGACCAGCCTGGAACCAATACCTGGTTCCATTGGTCAGAGAGGGGAGAGAGGGTACTTGGATAGATAGGAAAACAACTGTTCTAGTTCATGGCAGGCTGTACATTGCTAATCCTTTTTGACATTTAAAAAGTCCGTCATAACACACACATCCTTGATGGAGCAGAGGAGCATGTTCAGTGGCAGACTACTGTCACAGTCCTTCTCCACGAAAGACCAAATACGTCCTTTGTTTCCCGGACCTTTTTACAACTCCTCCTAGCAGTCGCACATTGGAGCAAACTAACTTTCAGTGTTGTCTCACTTACTTTGCCCTCTGTCAAATCTGGTATTACACTGCTGTATCATCTGAAGTGCTCTGCTATAAAATGTATCTGTATGGGTAAACCACCATCAGGCGTTAAGGCTGTATTCCTCCCAAACCCACGGCTACTGTCCTGCCAGAAAGAGAGAGAATAGTTAAAATGTTGCACAAGCAAATTAAAATTAATGAATCAAACAAAGACAATACAATTAATCCAATTAAAAAAAACAAAAAAAAAACATATCTATAATTTCACATCATCTAATCCACAAATAATGTGTTTTAGGAGAGAGAAGGAACAAAATCAATAACAATTGCCTAACTAACTGAATCCAAAAACAGTTATGTGGACAGATTGAACAGAGAACTGGGTAGGTAATAATCTTCTTCCAAAGGAACTTCTGGAAAACAGACAGGAATCCAATGCAGCACAGCAACAGGAAGCAGGTGAGTGAAACTGAAGCAGAAGAGATGAGGATCAAGATCAAACTGGAGCAGGTGTCTGTGTCCTACTGCGTAAATGGACAATCGAACAAATACTGGACGAAGAACCAGGGTTTACGTGCGATGATGAATAGGTGGATCATATTAGGTGACTGGCAGCAGGTAATCAGGAGAGGCAGAGAGCTGAATGAGCAGAGCTGCTAGCCATGTCCTCCAGCAACAGATATATTTACGCTGTCATGAGGAGAAACAGACCACCGCCAAGTCATAACAGTACTCATGGTTGAGCAAAAATTCCTCGGGTATCTCAGACATAAATGTCTGAGATATTGCCAGCCTCTAAATCGACAGACAACTTCAAAAAACTCTCTTGAGTATCTCTCAAATAGTTTGTAGGCATTCATCTCCTGTGCCTTCCACTTCAATTTCTCTGTTCAGCCGACTGATCGTCCGGCTCCAACCCTTAAAAAGCATCAAAAGAACAAAGGCAACAATAATGCACTGATTCTCCAACTCCACCCCTAAAGGAATCCAAGGAACAAAGGCAGCAAAAGCCAAATTGTGATAACACTCCTCCAAACAGCTTATTATTTTATATTTTATTTTGTTTTTTTTTGTTTTGCTTTAAATGCTGCGAAGCACGTAGTCACCAACATTTAATCACCTTTAGGATATGTCAAATCCTACCTCTGGGTAAAATCTCATGCAAATCTTTCTTGCAGTTTTTTCGTAATTATCCAAACATAAAACAAACATAAACATACAAACAGACAAACACACAGAAGTGAAAACATAACCTCGTTGGTGGAGGTAATTAAAAGTAATGTGAGCTCATACATACCAGAGATCAGAGGCACAGTCTCCCGCACAGCCAGAGAAGAGAGAGAGAGGGAGGCAGAAATGTGAAGCTCTCTCACCAGTAGCGGTGTACAGAGTTAAAAAGATGATACCGGTTTCAACTGGCAGTACGTATTTGACTTCAGCCAGACTACATCAGGGAAAGCAAGCTTGTGCACAGCAGAGGCTCAAAATAGAGCTATTCCGTGCAGTAAGGAGATGATTCAGCCACGCTACAAACACAGGAACACAGGTGTATAACCAGTTACATATGCCAGTAACAAACAAAATGATAAATGTTCATCCCTATTTTTTGGGTAAAACTGAGTATGAGGAAAAAGATTACTGTGTCAGTCGTGCCAAACTACAGCCTGGAGGATGCCAAAGTATGCGCCATGCTACTATAACAGATGCCAGATGAAATGATTGTGACACGGAACTGTCTTCCCCAGTTTGTTCCAGTATCATCCTTCATACACTGTGTCTTCTGATTTACCCTTTCTGTCTTTTTGTGTGTGAATGGTGTGGACATGGCTTCCTTCCTTTCCGGAACTCTGTATACTTACTGAGTTCAACTCCTATCCCTCAATGGTTAAGAAAACATTACGTCATGAGGTCATGATGACCAAAGTGCAGTAATTTCTACGATATTCCAAAATCCACTTCTGGCTAAAATTTCACGTAAATGCGTCCATTCGTTTTTGAGTTATTGGAAAAAAATCTCAAGGATATGCCAAAACCTACCTCTGGGTAAAGATCTCCTTGATGGAGGTAATTATGATGCTCAAGCAGCAGACAGGAGGGCCACAGATAGCAAACAATCTGTGCAGGTATGTTAAATGCTGACCTAATTACAGAGTAATTAAGCAGTGTGTAGTTCAATTGAATTTTGCAAATTGCTGATCTAGATCTCTTGCTTGTTTCTATCTCGTACTCTAACATCATCTCTGAGGAATAATCACTGTATTTGTGAAGTTCATCAAATGGCTGCTGCAGGTGCCTTCCTTTTAAGGAATATGGCTAGACAAACACAGTGACAAGGCATGCCAAAGCAGGATGAACAGAGTCCTGCTACACGCCAAATGCACTCTTGTAGCTTTCACCTGTCTGTTTATTTTTTCACTGGCAAATATAATATTTCTTTCAAGAAGTTCAACAGCAAATGATCAGACATGATGCTCTCAGCTGCAGGCTGAAGGAGTGAGTTGAATAGCAAAAGGGATTGACAAACTCGAATTTCATAACCTACTGAGTAAGGTCAGAATTGCAGTGTAGGAGTAACTTATGTGTTAACCTAGAATTGAAATTCAAATTTTGTGGAGAGGTAGCTGCCAAATATGGAAAGGGAATACATTTTGGGGTGGATTGGATCACTTGTTTTAATTCCTCCCTGTAATGACGGCCATCTTCATTACTAGGATTTGACAGCAACTGTGTACATATGTGAAGGACAAGTCAAAGTAAAAGATATAACAAACAAATGTTGAACATTTTATTGACTGTGTGTGGACTAATTGTTTTACTTCAGATTGATTGAGGGCCCCAAGTGTGAAGACAGATACTTTATTATCACTAATACTGTTGGCAGAATAAATCAATGTATTAATGTGATAACGAAGTCTGAAACCGTGATTTTGATTTAGTGTTAATGAATATAATGGCAATGTGCAATACATGTACAGTATATTCTGGTCACTCACCTGTGTCTCCTCTGCGGGGAGTTATGGGTAAACGAGGTCCCCCTGTAATGTTATTGTGTTTTGATGTGTTGTTATTTTTTAATATTCAGTCAGAGGTAGACTTCCCTTTACGGCGGTAGTATTCAACACCTTATGTAGCATAAGATCAAAGTGTTAGTGTCATTGTGATACATACAGACACTGGGCCAAAGTATTTTTAATTGTTTATTTTGATTTTTGGTGAAAATAAACACGCGGTTGGTCTGCACCTAAATCTCTGCTTCAAGCCTCCTCCAAGTCACACACTCATCAACGCTCCATCCATGTGATCATATTAGATTTTTATCTCACCTGCTTTCAAAATACCGATCTTAATTTCTACATGTTTATATGAATTATATAAGATCTGAATCTTTGTTATGTCACAATAGTTAGTAAATTTGATCTTCTTATAGATTCAGACTTGCTATATTTTTTGGGGGGCAATATAAAGAACACGGTAATAGAATGATTATGCAGATACACATGAAGATAATCATCAAACTTTCAGTTTAAGCACATAAGGCACTGTCTTTTCATGGGGACAATTTATAATTTGTGGAAGTCTATACTTCTGGAAAGCTTTCCAGATTTTCATGCATTTAATTTCCAATGCCAATGTAATTTAGAATTGAACATTGCTACTTCTCCTTAAGTGTCCTTTAACAGAAATTAATGGACACTCGTAGCTTAACACAATTAAATATTCTCTCAGACCATTGCATAAGTCATAATTAAATATATACTTCGAATAATGTGAATAATTGAATAATTTTCATTAGGGTTGCCATGAAAAAAACTGCAGATCCTTGTTACCCCTTTCCAGGAGGTGACAATACCAGCATATGATAAATTAGCAAGTGCATGGTCAGGGTATGACTCTGCCTAGTAAGAGATAATACCTACTATGTCTTTCATTTACACTGGATGCAATAGTAGTACATAAACAAAGTAAATAATAGAGTCACTATTTGCTTTTGAAAGAACAGTATCATCCTCTCTGTCCTCTGAATCCACTCCTGTCAGAATGGTTGTGTGCATAGGAGTTCCCACTGATATTAAGTCACATCTACGCCCCCTCTTTCTATTACTTTTTTTACAATTGTTTGATTGTACGTACATGTTAGTGTGTTGGCTGCCGAAGGTATCCAGGACGAGTGCATTTTCATATATATTTTTATTCTGGGGTTGCCTGAGATTTTTGCACACATGTTAAGGGTGAGAAAAGCTGGTCATCCTTTGAAGAAGAGTCTCTTAACACATCTTGCAGAGCTTCAAGTCCATTAAGAGATTCCAATCCTACTCAAATCTTCTTCGAATTCCTCTGAGTGCACGATAGGAGATCTGATGCTGACAATTACGATAAAATGATTCTGGAACTTCCATTCCACAACATTTTTTAAGCCATTGAGTTTTAATGGTGTTTTTTAGGTGGGCAAAATCTAAACTTTCAAATATCCTTCTGCACTCTATAAAGAGAATATCTAATTTTTAACACGAAAACATTTATTTATCACAAAATTATGATTCTCGTCTCTTGAGCGATCTGGAATGTTCAATCTAATTGAATGGCTCGTAAAAAATGAATAAGGAAAAGGAATAGGAGCAAAGCTTTTGATTATATGTGACTGGAATAGTGGGCTTAATCTAATACTAATCTCATATTTGATTTGACCCTCTTCACTAAAGGATTTAATTGTTTAATTTCTTTTAGTAGTATTTGATTTTCTAATTTCTTTGCTGTGTTAATTGAAACCTTTCTAATTCTAAAGACTAATTTATTTTTAATTAAAATATAATTTGCAAGTAATTACACACTTTGATAAAATTTTTATCAATCAATATATTGTGTTTTCATTGCCAATAACTCCCCGGAGTCATTGAGAGCCAATCAGCATTAATTTCTACTCACATCAAAAAGGTCTACTTTAAGAATAACTTCTTCAGAGCCCTTCAATCTACAGCTCATCATTTTAAGATCATACAGATGAGCAAATTAAAAACCTCTGAGAAGAACTGTAAACTTGACCCCAAGTCAATTCATGACTCAGAACCCTTGTCAGAGTCGGTCCATATAAAGTCTTTAAAATTTGGTTCCTAAACCCCAAAACATCAGAGTGCAAACGGAGATCACTTGAAAATGTTACAGGTTTAAAACTCACAAATACCGTGTTTTTGGGAGGTCAACTGTCCATTTCATCACCTGGAGCATCATGGAAGCTTCCTACGACAAATTAAATATGATAATATTTTCTTTTCTACTATGGAAGTTTTTAAAAGAGCGGTTCTTTTAATTGAAACAACATAACACCGCCCCTCCCCATCTCCAGCCACTGATCATGGGATTCCTCTTCTGACCCGATGGGGAGCATTACCGCTAAATAATTTTTGGCCTTAATTTCTCAATCACTGTTCAGTTTTAGTTCAGATTTGGTGCATATCAATCGACTCGAAGGAATCTACAGTTCACATTTCACTGACTTCTGGGAGCTTTTTTACTAAAAGTACTGTGGAAATAAATTCATGTTTAATTTGAGGGGTTCAGTCAGGGGATTGCTTGTACAACAAAGGGAATTCGGGACTTCTCGGGGATATACCCTTGCTGTTGGGGACTACAGCATAGATGTAATTATATCCCTAAAAAGCCAGGGATTTTATGGGATCATCATCGAAGTCGACGCAGATTCTTCGTGTCACTGCGATAATTCAAAATTTCTTTCATGGATCAATTTCAAATGATAAACCGACGTAGACCTAAGTAGAAGAAAGAACTGGAATGATTTTGGAAATTGTCAACTGCATGTTTCATACACCAGGGGGAGCATTATCTCTAAATGTTTTTGGCCCGTAATTTCTCAACCTTTGGTCTGATTTTGTCCAAATTGGGTGAATATGAATCGAGTCAAGGAGATCAATCTTGCAAATATCAGATTTTCAAAGCTTTTTTATATGAAAAACATTATTCAGACATAAATTGAGGAGTTCAATTATGGGGATTGCTTATACAATGCAAGGGATGAGCGGACTTTCCGGGGATACCCTTGCAGTTGGGAACGACAGCTAAGGCCTAAATTAATATCGAAAAAGTGTCCCATTGAACACAGTTCCATATATTGAGTTCAACAGCTTCAAAAAGGGTTTTCTGAATTCTAATTAAGAAATAGCCCTAGTTATGCAATATTCACACACTTCTGTAAACATGCTTGAATAAATATATAAAATATCATCAGACTAAAGGCATTAAAATGAATATATTCACTAAGCCTATTTGCTCTTCTGCTTTAACAACAGCACTTTGATTTGACCCGTTTCTGACAAGAACCGGGACCCTCTGTCACAGTCTAGCCACTGATTCACTGGCACAGTGATCATAAGGTCATCTGTCGCTGGAAAAGAGCTGGAATCAAGGGCACACTTCTGATGTTTAAAAATTAAGCCTGACTATCTAGCGGGGACCAAGGTGCACTGAATGCATCTCCTCTCTCCTCACCAGCCAAACACTCCGGTGACTCTAAGACCTGTAGTGTTCTTCAGAGCGCTTGCTCTGTCCGACCACCTCTCCAGATGAGCGTCTCAGATAAGCCCAGGTATTTGATGTTGGAAACTGTCTCCTCTTTCCTTTATCAATCTCAAACAGAAAGCTTTTCTGCACCATTATTCTGGGCTCTGGTTGATAAGGTGTTGAGAGGCAAGAGTGGTGTGAAAGACATATTGTGCAGGTTTCTGGTTATATAGAATTAGACTGCACCACAAAGGTCAAAGGCATCCTGGAAAACATTGAATGAGTTTATTCTCTGTTCAGACTGTTCAATGGAGAGTCCAAAGATCATGTTTAATTCAAACCATTGTCAAGAATACATCATGTGTTCTGTAGAAACACAGGATATGTCTCTAGTAAATACTAGAGCAATGTTGTCAACGGAATACTGTCACAACAGGAAAAGACATTCCTCTAATTTGTGATTTTCTTTTCCCGCCAGAATCATTGAGAACAAAGCAGCACTCATTTCTACTTACATCAAAAAGGTCGAGATTAAGAAACTTACTTAAGAAAAGAACTTAAAAAAACTAACTTAAAACCAATATTGTATATGCAGGAATTGAAACTCTGCAATATTTTAAATGTTGACAATTTCTTGCCAAAATGATCAGAAATGTATATTGCCTGACAGTCATGTGAAATGTTTTGGATTTAATTTTAGTAACATAAAAATGCGTCATGAAGCGAATGACCAACAACATCAACTCATCTTTTTCTTTTAAGGTGAAAAATAAGTGTTGAGTGATAAGGGTGAAGATTTGGTCCATGTGTGCTAAACTGAGAAACACAAACACAGGAGGAGATTGACCAGAGTTTGTCTGCAACTACTCTAAAATTTGCTCTTGTTATCCAAGTCCCGAAGAAAATTGAGCTTGTTTAAGAGAACCTGGAAAAGGATAAGTTCAGAAACAGAAGAGGAGGAGATGATGGATGACAGGTGTGGACATGAACTGGAACAAAGATGTGTAAGGCCTAGCCCCCAAAAAAACCTTCACATTTACAGATAGGAGGGACGGGGGGCACTGAAACGACAAGCTAATTAACATTTTGGCACGGAATGGATGTTATATACACAGGTTAAATTAGGTTATCGATGTGATATATAACACTTAACACTTAATTGTTACTGAGACACTGTTTTATGTTGCTGATGGGCACAGAAGTTTTCATGATGATGTGTCAAATGTGCAATTATCTGTTTAAAAACAATGTTTTGACGGAAACCATTAAAGTAAGCCACGTTAATAGTAACTCCAGTTCAATTAATTTTTATCTACTGTTATGTGAGGTGAGATAATAATAGCAAAGGTCAAGAGAAGAAATCTTCCTGTTGTCCTGTTACTTAACCCATTTCAGAGTGAAAGAGGGATCAGCAAAACATTGTATTCCTCTTTTACATCCTTCAAGGTCTTTTTAAGACAAACTGGTCCCAACTGAGGGGGTCGGACAGTTTTCCAGACCGATATTCCACAGTCACCTCACCGGGATTGAGGGAACTTGGCAATAGGTGCAGGAGACAGTTCCCTGGTTGCTGAGACATTAGCAACCAATGTGCAATATTTTAGCTTCAATATGTATAAGTGGTATTCTGGATTTTAAAGTCCGCTTAGTGCTTTTTTCTGAAAGGTGAAAATAGATGTAGGAGAGAAATTTAGTTGGCCAAAGAATTATCAGCTGTATCTTCCATTCTAGTAATGTCTCTGAAAAGACTGGGATATTTTGGAATCTTTGTCGCTGCCACCGCCACCACAGATCCTAACACGAACTAACGCAATTCCTAGTGATATTTGAAGAACCATTTTGTGGATCATTTTCAAATTTTATACCCATATAAACCTTTGTGCGAGGACGAAGTGGATTGATATTGGCCACGGTTGGCTTTATATTTCCGACACTAGTATAAACTATCTGTCAAGCGGTGATGTCATACAATCTCTAATTTTTCTTGACTGATGGTGGTTCAATAAAGTGAAATTCCTTGGCAGAAAAGCAGAGCGTTACTGGCAAAAATGAATCTCTTTAATGAATCACTTTTCAGTTATCCTGACGGTTAGATTAACCCCAGAACACATAATTTTCCAGCATTACTAAACTAAGTAATCGAGAATTAAGTAAGTTGAACTTAAGTTGAACTGACACTATTTCAATCGAAATACTTATACTTTCTCCTCCTTAAATATTCAAGACAGACTCCTTACTCATTCCTAAGTTCATCCTGAGAGTAACTGAGGTTGAAATACTTTTCCTCATTCCTTAAACTGATATAATATTTATATGACGTGAGGTCCTTCATGTCCCGCAAACTGTTTACTTCATGCTTTGAGTATGTTTCAGAGCCTGCACTTAATTCACTTTTACTCAAAGAAAGAAACTATGGTTAAGATGGATCTCTCAGGCAGGAGAAAAAGGGGAGGACCAAAAAGGAGGTGGTGAGAGAGAACATGCAGTTGGTTGGTGGACAGAGGACAGAGGAAGATGCAGAGGACAGGGTGGAATGGGAACAGATGATCTGCTGTGGAGACTCCTAAATGGAACAGGCCAAACGACAAGAACACTTGAATTAAGAATCAATACTGACTGATTTTGCCTTTGTTATTGTTGTGGTTTTGTACACTTATGACATGTTGTGACAGTTTCACAAGAAATTGCTTTTTTCAGTTTAAAGGCAATTGTGGTATTTTGAAATGATTTCACTCTGGAACATGTTTTCAAAAGTTTACATTGAACTGGCCATCGAAAGTTAAATATCAATCTGTATTAATTTTGACGTGCATTATTTATGTTAGAAACTAAGCAGGAGCGGAGTTTAAGACCCAGGTTTAGGCACAAAAAGGCGGAGGATGAAGGGAGCAGATTCCGTTCAATCATTTAATGATAGAACAATCCAAATTCAATAATCCAAAAATCAATGTCGCAAAATTAGGCAGGAGTCATATCAAACCAGTCCAACAATGCAAATCAAAAAAAGGGATGTGTGACGACAAGACATCAACAACAAACTGGCACAGGAGGAAAGGTGAGCACGGACTATTTACACTGGGGTAACAAGACAATGAGTCACAGCTGGAGGGGAAATATAGATGTACAATCACACAAGAGGAGAATAGAAACAATACAGGCAAAGACAGACACAGAGAGGGGGAAGGAGCACAAAAACAACACATAGACAGCAGGGATGATAAATAAAACACAAAAAGTAAAGAAAGGGAATATAAAGGTTAGACAGATGAAAGGAACCAGGGCTGGAAATGTAAAGCTAATCAGAACAGTAAGGAACAACACTTTCAAAGTAAAACAGGAAACATAGAGCAAGACAATGAAAATAAACCTTCAAAATTAAACCAGAGAACCAACACAGAATAAACCAAGAAATATCTCTGAGAAATGATATAACTAAATATAACTATAACTAAATCTAATACAAAATTGATCAATAATTAACTCAACAATCATGACGATTTTTCTATTTACCACACTGATGGTGAGGAGTCACGTAATCTCAATCCTACTTTCTAGCCTTACATTTGGAAAAAATGTTGAATTAACCTGTGCATATATCTTCCTTTGCAATCAGCAATTTCCAGGGAATAATATATATATAATATAATAATATATATTTCATAGTTTAGCTGGGTTGAAATATATATTATTATAGTTCATTCATATTTACTTAAATAAAAAAATAATGTACACAAAGATCTTTTCTCTGATCATATACGTTCAACAATTCTTCGTTGAGTTCTGTACTAATTTTGAAAGCGATACAGAAGAAGAAACAACCTTCACCATTAGCTTCATCAGTAAGTTAACATGCAGAGATCCTTACACTGCAGCTGGGCTCAGAAATGGCATTCTGTGCCATATATTCAATCTGTTGTTTATAACAGCAACGTTTTTCTGGATTTAAACATTATGGATGTTGTGCTGTGAATCACCAACATCAATATAATGTTTCAGAAGGTGTGTCTGAGATGAAACATCTGAAAGCAACCCCTTGTCATATTGAATTAACTCTACCTAGTTTGAGTGCTGCGGCTCAGGAAGAAGCGACAAACGAACAGGCTGATTGTGCAAAATGATTGAGTTTGACATCTTTCTCGTAGTGAAAGCCACAGACAACACCTCGTCTATCACTTCTGCACCGGACAGCGGTGCATGGTACACCGCACAGTTGATTAGCTGATGCTCTCCTCTATCACAGTAGGCCTTTAACAAATTCATGTGACAGAGACGATTTCTACATCGGCGATCTGGAGTGGTAAGATAGTCTCTATCACCAACCTTTTCATGGACCAAATAAGAGCCACTAGAATTTTTCTGTAAACTGAGCCAGGGGTCAGCAGCAGAACCAAAACCTTATCACCCTAACTCTCTGCTTTTAGCAAGCTTGTTAAATGTGCTTGTTAAACTATACATTCATTCTTTACTGTGCCGCCCCCACGTTAATGTTTGCCATTTCACAAGCACTTTGTAGTTTAGACCTGAAGTAGCACACCTAGTCCAGTAAGTTCTGCCCTGTCCCTTCACACAACCCTTTTTCTCTGATAAATTTCAAGGGACCACGCACAGTTTGAGCGAAAAACCAACTCTGATGGACTGAAGCCCAGTCATTCCTGTACAACTACCCTGAAGATGAACTCCACAATCCAAGTCCTTTTCAAAACTGAAGACAGTATTTTCAACATGCAAACCTCTTGACCCACAATACTGCACATGCGTGGGTACCACAAATTTAAATGAATCCAACAAAACTGTTATTCAAAATACAAAAGAGCAAACAGAACAATTGGTCTGAAGCCAGTTACAAAAGCTCAAAATCCATAGTCTCAAAATCTAGATGTTATATTATCATTCTATTTTTTTATAAGTTTAGACAAGACCCAAATTTTTTTTCCCCCCAGTGAAATCAATTTACCCAAAGAAGAAGCTATTCAAAAAAAGAGTTGAGTTTGCAAAAATGAGGTTGAATTTATTTTAAATATTGTTTAAATAATAGAACCCCCAGCTCCTAAACACTGAAATTCGTGAAACTGAGGAGTAAGGAGAAGATGAGACCATTAGTGATTTAGATGTGCCATATTTAAATAGCATGGATATATATCCGGCATATATATATATCCATATATCCAGCAGGCTTGTCTCTCTCCCATGTCTGACCACGGGGGACTTATCCTAAGCTACCATGTGGGGGTGCTGTGGAACTTTGCCTGCTGCAAGTGCAACACAATTTATTTTAAATTCCATTCAGCATGGAAGTTTAAATCAAACATTAAACACCGAGGAAAATGAGAAGGCAGTGACTGAAATAGAGGAGAGTCAGAGAAGAACAGAGATTCTATTCATGAAATATCTACTTTCTTTACAAAAATCACATCATAACACCGTGGGTGGATGATACATTGCTCATGAGGAATGTTCCATTTCAGCAAAGGAGGACTATTTTGGTGCCTTGAGACCTTTTACTAACAGTCCTTCCTGTATTATAAATATACGAGCTCCGAAAAGGACTGAATTAATATTCTGCTCGATTCCCAACTCATCAGTAAAAATGAAATGCACCTATCATTATGTTTAACAACTCAGTGAAGCATATTTACAGGAGTGATAGATCACTAGGGGAGTAACATTGGGTTAACATGGTAGATTGAGATTGGTCTTTGAAATGTTAGCGATTTCATTAATATTTTGGTGAGGGTAAATTCAGGATTTCATGAAGGATAAGCACAGATTATTCAGGGTATATGTAGGGTTTTGTGAATATTTTTGTGAGGGTATATTTGGGATATCCCAGATATTTTGATCAGGATTTTTGAAGGATTCAGTGAATGAATGGGTCAAGGTGTGCTGGTATATTGTGAACATTCGGGCCATACTATGTTTGGGATTTCAAAGATGTTTGGTCAAATTATGTTTTATGATGTTGTGAATGTGAAGTCGGGATATACTCATGATTTTGTGGGGGTTTAAATCAAGGTTAGAATTGTTAAAGAATAGTTTGTAAGACTATTGTTATGACCCAGCTTGTTAGGGAAAGGGAAGTCACATAAAATCCAGATTGTAATAAAGTTTTTTTTCAATAAAGTCTTGGTGGAAAACGGTGGCTGGTGAATTACAAAAACCATGAGGCAGACTAACTATAAAGGGAAGAAAGTCTGCAAGTCCCTTAGAGAGGCTCGGTCACTGTTCTACTCCAACATCATCAAAACCAGTCCTGGAAATTCTAAGCAGCTGTTTTCCACTATCAATCATCTCCTTAAAC
>VRLP01007315.1:0-22529 GCA_009660295.1 Lophius piscatorius | reverse complement strand
AGATCAGAGATCATCTACAAAGATCATGAACTATCTACAGAGATCAGAGATCATCTACAAAGATCATGAACTATCTACAGAGATCAGAGATCATCTACAAAGATCATGAACTATCTACAAAGATCAGAGATCATCTACAAAGATCATGAACAATCTACAGAGATCAGAGATCATCTACAAAGATCATGAACTATCTACAGAGATCAGGGACCGTCTAAAAAAAATTAGGGATCGTCTACAAAGATCATGGACAGAAAATCAATGAATTAGGAAATAAAAAACACACAAAGTTTACCTGATCTGAAGCATGTCCCCTGTTCCCAGAATGAGCCTGATTGTTCATTAAATATTTGTCTGGTTTTTTTTTTGTTTGTTTTTCTAATGAAAAATAAAAATAAAGTTTAAAAATAAACAAACACACAAAGCAACTTCTTTCCTTTTTTTTCTTTTTTTTTAGGGGTTCCTACGGCAGATTGTCTCGTTCAGTATAGGTTTTTCACTTCGGATGACTTCCCGAAACAACCCCTCCCATTTATCTGGGCTTGGGTCCGGCGCTAGGTGTGGCTGGGTAGGCTGGCAACACAACGGACCTTGCCTAAGGGTCCACAATGGATGTTGGCCACACCCTCCTTGGATTGGGATTCGAACCCTCCTGCACCAAAGTCAGCGGTGTAACCCACTGAGCTATCCAGCTGCCTGCTATGATATAAAAGCACAAACTTGAGAATCCGTCACTGGTGACCAGAGAAACGAAGGGCACATCAACATTGTGTGTGTAGCTACTCTCTCAGCCAGCAGGGGGCAGCAGAAGCTCAGAGGCGCCGCACTGCTGTCAGGTCAAACTTAAAAAGTCGTGAGTTAAAACATGTGGATACTTACAAAAGAATTTCTTCTTTTCTTTTTCCGTCAGTGTCTCAAACACCTCCCAGAAGGTCAGGATGGTCAGATGCTCAGCATGGAACTCCCCTTCATAAACGGTGTTCTGTACGGAAAAAATATGAAATCTAGCAGTTTAAAGGCCATCCTGGTGCTTTTTATTTTTTTGCAGCCCCTGACTGCAGATCTAAGTGGAGCAACGGCGGACAGGGATTGAGATTAGACGTGATCACCTTCTGCTGACCTGCTTGAACATCTCCCAGTCGAAGAAGTCCTTGCCCACCATCACGTCTCGCAGCTCCTCTGGCTGGAAGAAATCCACCATGTCCATGTCGCACACCTTGAAAAACCCTCTCTTGAATTGTTCAAACACCGGCGCCACCGATTCATTGAAGACGTGGTTGACGAACGCATCCACAAACTCTTTACTTAAAAAAAAAAAAAAAGAAAGAAAAAAGAAGTGAGAGTAATCCTCGCCCTCATGTTGTGTGATTGTCTCACAAACAGGAATATAAACACACCTGTTGGACGCCGTGACGGCTTTTCCCTTTTCTGTCGGATCAAGCTCTACGGTCTCACCTCCCCAGGTCACCTGTGATGGAAGATTTCGCCAACAGTCAGCCCGGACAGGAAGTATGACATCACAAAATCAAGCATTGGTGCCGGTGATGCAGTAAACCTACGGTGAACGTGATCTCCAAGCTTTCCACTTCTTCTGGAGGTTCCTCCAGCAGGGACATCCAAGACCTGAAGATGCAGTCAACACATGAAAGCCTTTAACGGGACTCTGTTTACCTGCACAGGTGACCTACACAGAGTAAGAACTATATTCTATGGAGACTAACGGAACTGATAATATGATATAAAATATTAGTCCTCATCACAACTGGACGACATGAAGGATAATAAATCCATGTGGATTTTTCTTTCATTAGTTTATTCACCCGTCCACCTCTTTAAAGGACATAAATTGCCCCGCTTACTTTAATCTGCCAGATAATATCATAGGTCAAAATTAAACTTTGTCATGTTGCTGCACATACAAATGCAGTCAGAATGAAATAAGGCTTTCCTGGGATCGAGTTTAAAATTCTTAACGAAAATTCTAGTATCACGTTATAATCTTGATGCTTTTTTTTTTTCTTTTTCTGGGCATGACAGCAAAGCGCTTCCGTTGGTTGTAGATTTTATCCCTCTTACACAAATCTTGAAGGCATCAATTTGTAATCAACCAATGTGACTCTGAATTATATACCAGTGATGCCCCCTAGAGGCCAGACGGAGATTTAACCCTTTACTCACTGCTGCCCCTGGAGGTTAGGAAGAAAACGATGCATGCACTGAAGAAGGCTTAAGGCTTTTATGTCCCAACAGTAGATGAACATCTGGAACCTGTGTCCATGCGTGAAGTTTTCTGGATCTTACTTTGCAACAACAGGCTCAAACTCCTTCATGTCGTCCAGAGAGGGTTTGAGTCTCAGCAGCTTCTTGAAGAGAACCAGAGGGAAGGGCAAGTAGACGATGTTTTGGTTGTAGAGAGCCAGGCCACACAGAACTCCAAACAGGAAGTAAGGCTTCACATCCTGCTTTGGCTGCTTGGTTGGAGGAAAGGACAAAAGTCCGGTCACCGGCATGAGGACATTTGATGTTCACAGAAATATAAGTGTTTGCAGGAATTTGATTTTATCCAGTTATCACACTCACACTCGGAGGGAACCACATCAGAGTATTTTTCTCGTTGAACATGAACATCTCAGACTCGGGTTGGTTCAACTTATCAAACACGTACAGGAAGAGATCCCTCCTGTTGACTTGCATCAACTTCCTCTCATCCGTAAACTTCACCTAGGAGGGACAGAATCATTTACTTACTTTTTTTTTTTGGGCGGTATTTCACTATATCCACAGTAGGCGCCCTAATTTGACCTGGAAATTGGCAAGAAGAGTGGCAGGGGGAACAGAGAACAAATTTTTGCCCCAAAAAATCCCTGAGATGCGGATCCACTGGGACTAAAATGATCCAGCGACTTTATTTTTGGTGTAATACGGTGTCAAAAGGACATTAGTCCATTTATTTACGTCAGTCTAATTACAATAAAGCATGTTTATATCTATATTTAGATCACCGCAGTCTCCTCTTCTGCCATTTTCCTCTGCAAAACTCAATCTTTAACTGTTTTGGAGAGAAGTCATATAAAGATAGAAGCTTCCACATGTCGGCCCAGAACACTAAAGCTGTTGCGTTCACCACAAGCTCCTTCTTGAAGGCGCAGTCGTCCACTGCAGCCAGTTGTCTGAAGGTGTCTTCCACCATGTGATCCCTTCTCACACAGAGGAGCAATGTGAGAGCGGAGGAGGATTCGGGGTCATTTCGCTCCGGCTTGTAAATCCAATCTATAGCCCATTCCTGCAAGATCGGCTGCGAGGTCTGTAATTTCAGAATGACACATCAAATATTCTCCACCATCAATTCTCACATTAAGTCGCATTTGCAGTTTGACTTTGACTAATAACCTACGTTTGTGAAACTGCGAACCTTCGTGATGAAGGTAAAGATGTTGAACATCGCCGCCTTGCACACCAGCGGTAACAGGAAAGGGTAGCGGCAAAAAATGGTAGGTGTGTTGGAGTCATCCTTCAAGAAAACACAATGATTTACCGAGAAGTAGTTTGGGCAAAAAGGCAGACAGATGACGGAGTACTTGATTACATCTTTTTGACACTTGAAGGCCACCGTAGATTCTTCATGTGTTATACCGTATATCGCAATCTGGAACTTTAATGCCAGATGACACCAAATTTTACACACCGCACCTTTTAAGGGTTGTAAAACGGGAATCACATTGTCAATGTTTAATCTGAGGTATGATTACAATTTTATTTATTATCATCTTATTTACTCATTTTATAGAATTCTGAACAAATTAAATTCAAAATAGATGGGCATAACTATTTCTTCCGTCTCCCTCAGCAGAGTTCCAAAGAATCATTTCCAATGAAAAGCTCCAGGTGTATGAGTTGAACGGCTGGAGGACGTGAACGCACCTCGCCAGTTTATTAAAACCTGCGTTCCATCTACTGATAAGCGCGTTTGACTTCTAATATCTTCATTACTCTTATTCTAGCGCGGTGCATTCTGGGACTTGTAGTATTTGTGCTGTATACCAGCGGGCCAGTTATTATAAAAATTTGATATTGTCTCGCGGGCCAGATATAATTGTTGTGCGGGCCGGATGTGGCCCGCAAGCCTTGAGTTTGACATATGTGATCCAAAGCAATGAAAGCAGACAGTCTGAAGTCAGGGTGGACGTTCATTTAGTGCATTTTCGACGCCATATTGTTAACCATAAAATCATAGAAGCCCAAAAATGCGGCAATGGAGGCTCTTCTGCCCGACATCTCTTTTGTTTACGTATAAAATAACGATGGCGAAACAGTTTTTGTCCGTGCCCCAGTTTGGAAATATACTTTGGTTGATTTTCTTCTTATTCAAGTCAGCCGCTAAGTTTGCCTCGCATTTCCCAATTCACCTCGGTTACTATCTTCAACTAAATTACTCCCAACTACCAGGAAAGGCCCCCCCATTGTGCCTCCTTCTCATTATACAGAACAGCAGAGCAGAACATCGGTGCAGAAGGTAGATGGACTTAAGGTGAGGTGCAAGAATCAAATCGGTAATATTTACTCTAAATCACTGCAGATGGGATTTGACATTTCTTTACCTCCAGTTTCTTGTACTGAAACCAAAGGCTGACGTCCGTGACCGGATCCACATTATTAATAATCTCCATTACGTAAAAGGTGCTCAGGGGGACTTTGTAGGACTTCCCAACTTTGTTCGCCTGTGGGAAATAAATATGTTAAATATATATATATGCATCAAAAAGGCATTACAAAGACAAAGTGTTTCATTAGGCGAGGTATAAAAAAAAATAACCTAGACAGTGTCTGGCCTACGGTGGTCTGGCAGATTTAAGAAATCTGGAGTTCAAATTGCTGAAAAAGTTCAATCTGGTTCTGACAGAATGGTGTTGGAAACCACAGGAACATCTCAGATCCGCTCTGGCACCGAAAAGGGGGACGTAGAGAATATTGGGTAGGGGTTATAATGTAATGGCTAGTTGGTGTAAGTCGTTATCAGTCTGTATTATCTGGTGTTTAAGAGGGGAATTAAATACAGTCGGGTTTTGTCGTTACGGCTGATTGTCTTGTTATTATTTTTGATGGCTGGTTCAGACATCCGTTCAGGACCCGTTCGGATCTGCTGGACTGTTTTTCTGCAGAATCAGGTCAATTAGATATCAGATGATGCGTTCAGGTCGGCTGCATGCTGAATCCTGTTTTCTTTTCTCGGCTGAACACATGATGCTTCTGTATTATATGGGTCAGGGGTCAACTTCTGTGTTTATGAGCTCATTCCCGGGTCGCTGACCTCCACAGACTAGAAAACACCTGCTACTAAACGATAAACACAAACACTTTGGACCTTGTAGAGCAGCTTGAGGGCATCCATCAGGAATTTGGTTCCGGGGTTGTAGACGTTCAACAGACGGTTTTTTAACATGAAAGCCAAGGCGTTTTTGAACACCAGTATGAACCTCTCGAGTAAGGCGGGTGTGAGGGAAGACCACCAGTCCTCTGCAGCACAAAGACACACATTACACAACACACACAGCTTTCAGAACATATTCAGAACCCTTCACTGAAAGCCTTATAATGAAACGGTTTGAATTCAGTTTTTTCCCTCATCACATTGACAAAAGTATTCGGACGTTTGGGTTAAGACGAAAACCTTCCAGTCTCTGCAGTTCTTCTCCGTAGAATCTTGTTTCTCAAAGTCCGAGGGTCCTTTAGGTGCTTCCCTGTCTTTCATTGAGCAGGGGGTTCTGTCTGCCATAAGGACCGGATCGGTACAGTGTTGCAGTGATGATTGACAAGATTCTCCCATCTTCATGAATGATTTTTGAAGCTCTTCCAGAGTCACCGAGTTTGTTGGAGTTGTCGGTACATTTACAGGCTGGCAGTAACTCTGACATTAATGGATGATTCTGCATGAAGCTTTGAAACTTTGGGCTCTGTTGTTCCTGGCAGAGGTTTGCGCTCTCTGAGTGCTAGTTGTTCTTAGAATTGGTTATGCAAAGAAAAAATGGCATCATCAAGATAAAATGATCTTCATTTTCTCCTGGTCACATTTAATATCACAAAATGAGACACTAGTAGTGGACAATAATAAGCTGTAGTTTCATACTTAGTGTTTTCTGATTCTTCTCGTTCTGAGCTGAGATGACGCCGGCCAACGGCATGACGATTCCGATGACGCTGGAGTCCTCCTGGAGGAGGCGGCACGTCGGCAGAATCAGGAAGATCTCTGGCGATTTTATGTTACTCCTTGAAGCTTCAAGCACGTTCATGAGGCTGCTGAGGTTGATCTGCAGGGACAAACATCAATGGGACGACATGCCAGTCTTCACACAGCAGCTCTGGAGTTTTAATGTCAAGAGTCTCGGGTCGTCAATTCACACTGATCAGCCATAACATTATAACTCCCTCTGATCCGTCAAGGTATGGACTTCACTCGACCTCTGAAGGTTCCTCCGAAGACCTCTGCAGAAATTAGTAGCAGATTGTAACACACCGAGTGACGGATTTGTATATTATGTCCTCCCCGCCACTGCAGGTTGCCCCACCTCTCCCCTCCACCTGCTGTGGGCAAAGGTTGTTACTGTGTTCCTCTGACCATTACTGGACTGAGTCAGGGGGCATCATCCTGCTGGACGAGGCCACTGCCATGAGGGGATACCGTTTCCATGAAAGGGTCAGTATGAACGACCAGAACGTTAGAAGGAATATTTCTCTGTGGGATCGGTCAACATGGCCAAGCGTTAGCCGCCCATCGAGAGCTTCACCAGTTTTCCATCCTGAGATCGCTTTGGTACGTGCTTAAAAAAGGAACACCCAGCAAGTTCTGCAGTTCTGAAGATGTTCTGACCCAGTCGTCTTAACATCACACTTTAATGCTTTTCAAAGTCGTTCAGAGCCTTTTGCCCTTTTCCTGCTTCGCGCATCAACTTCAGGTGTATCATCTGTGCCTAATATATTATTCCCCTCACCTATCTATGGTCATAATGATATGGCTGATCAGTTTTTATGGGAAGCAAGAGAAAAAGGTGATGCATGAAAAGGACTGAATTGATGTTGTTTACTGTTTCTTTGATCCATGGCGTTGCCAGCATCTGGTCGAAAGCTTGGCACGCAGCCTCAACGTCCACCGTCGACGCCCCCGCTTCTACTGGAAGCCCACTGGTACCAAACCCAAAGCATTCAGAACCACACAGACAGGATGATCAGAATATCTCCTCATTCTAACCCTGATGTCGCAGACAGGAAACGGATGGGTGACTCACCCTGCCTTTGTGAAACTTGCAACAAGACTTGAGCCGGTCAGAAACATTGAGATGATTTCACTGGTGAATAAATGACGCCGTTCATTACGCCGCAGTGACTGAACGTGAGGCAGGAATTTCGTATTTGATGACAAGCATAACAGATATGAGCCGGAAAAAAACAAAAAAACCTCTTAGACTCTTGATCGCCATTTTTCATTGCCAGCCATTTTTGTAATTTTGCAGCAGCCAGTCGTCCAGTTATTTGTCTTCTTTCCGGGCTCTAGAAAATAAAGTTGTTTTAACTTAATGATCA
The DNA here is from genome assembly GCA_009660295.1 of Lophius piscatorius. NCBI lineage: Eukaryota > Metazoa > Chordata > Actinopteri > Lophiiformes > Lophiidae > Lophius > Lophius piscatorius. The sequence continues at coordinate 14,954 of VRLP01007315.1, read as the reverse complement.
TCGGAGAAAAAAAAGAAGAAAAAACAAGGGTGCATTCAAAGCAGCATACGAAGCATGATAGCAATACCAACACAGAGCCAACAGTATATATATATATATATACATATATATATATATATATATATACAGTATATATATATATATACATATATATATATATATATATATATATATACAGTATATATATATATATACAGAATAAATATGTGAATAGTATTTCTGTAAAAATCGGAGAAAACTCTGGTCTTAAAACAGTTGAAGACTTCACCTTCGTGGATGACGTGTAGATGAAGCTCGTGTTACACCCAGCCAGTATTTTTAAGTCTGCATACACAAATAAATAAAAACACATTTGGGGTTTCATTCCGCTAGTTTCAAACAAAAACAGACGTCTAACATCTGCCAAACTCCATCCTGTCTGAACGAACCTTCTGGTGTGGCTGTTGCCTCATCGGTGACCCACGGAAGCTCTACCAGAGTGGGAATCAAACTGTCATCTGGTTTTCCGGTCCCAAGTTGACCTTTCGCGCCATTTCCAAAAGCCCACAGCCGGCCAGAAGAGGCCAGAACCAGGGTGTGACGTCTGCGCGGCACAAACAGGATTTTATTGCAGCTGTTATAAAGGTTTTTGTTTTTTTAAACTGCAAAGAATAATTCTATGATTGTGTCACACAGACACAGATTTTTACAAGTCCTTAAATAAAGTCCCTGTCCAAGTTTTCACCTGCCGCATGAAATCTGTGTGGCCGGTCCTCCCAGGCCTTCAACCCGCCTGGGTCTCAGCTCATCAGCAGAGGAGCTGTGACCCAGCTGACCGTAGCCTCCCCATCCAAAAGTAAAAACCTCTCCATCCTAGAGAGGTGACACAACACTGAGGTCACATCCTGCAGTAATCTGGGCCGGTGCTGATATCACTGTAGCGCGTGAACCTCCAGAACTGTCTCGCTCCACTCAGGAGAGTGACACGTCTACCTCACTCTTTTTTCTCTACAGAACTTCCAGGCCGTCTGACGTTCTCAGTCCTTTGTCGCGCAGTGTGGCGACAAATGACACACAGGATGGCACGAAATAATCAAGACAGCTCGTTTCTGTCTTGTTAGCATGTTGCTAACAAACAAACTTTTTTCTGCAGCGGAGCTTTCAAACGAAACTTTACTGACAATCGTAAATAGCGACAACAGGCTGCAGGAGCTGGACGGGTCGTACAGTATGACCTATCGTGACCTTCCGCAAACGTTTGATTGGTACAGTGTGATTTCAAATGAAACGGCCACGACTCAAAGGTCGTGAAGTCTGAGCCTAGTTTAAGGGAACAAAGGGGATTCTGCTTTTCCTCCAGCAATCAATTTACAAAGGAAACCTTCTTCCTGATGTGACGGGTTTACATGGGACACTTTTCTCCAATCCAAATTAAACCTTTCCGAATTGCAATGTCGGCCGCCTCTTTACATGACCTGTGATCTTTTCAACAATGTCATCTAGTGGTCATTCATAGAAACGTCACTTCGGAAAATGGTTAATCCAGATTAAATAATATGAATAAGCAATTTGTCCTTATTGCCCCATTTACCACCTAATTGCTGTTATACAAGAGTAATCAGATACTTTATTTAACCCCTCATGCAAATCAGTTACTGGAACACCGGACGGGTATAAAAAGGGACGACACCCTGCGTTCAGGCTCCTCCCACCTCTTCCCTCCCGTTTTTAAAATTATTTTGCATCTTTTAAGTCTCAAGCTTTTCGTCTTACTTATAACTGATTTTCAGTTATTTCTTTGTTCAGTTATACCTAGTGTTTGGAATTTTCTCCTTTTTTTATGTCTGAACCTGCTCTTAAGAGTCATGTTAATCTTTTTTTTACATCCTAAGACTCCTCGATCTGCAGAGGTCAATTTTCCTGTTGAAGTTTTGTGTAACCAAAACTGTTGGAAATTAATTTTTGCGTGCTGACTAACGGGGACACGGCATCCTGTTTCCTGTTTTTGCAACCTGCGATACTGACGATCCTGTGACAGGTCCATCTCCCAAACCCACGTACACACACAGACAAACACTCACACACACACACACAAACATACACACACATTCACACACATACAAACACACACATACAAACACACACAAACACTCACACACACACACACACAAACATACACACACATTCACACACATACACACACAAACACACACATACACACACACACAAACACACACATACACACACACACACACACACAAACATTCACACACATACACACACATACAAACATTCACACACTCACACACACACACACTCATAAACACTCACACACACACACATAAAAACACAAACACACACAAACATTCACACACTCACACACACACAAACATTCACACACTCACACAAACACACACTCATAAACACTCACACACACACACACATAAAAACACAAACATACACAAACATTCACATTTTGGGGATTAAAATGAAGTTATCTCTATTCTATTCTACTATATATGTACACCTAGAACCCACTAGTGCAGATTTGTATGAGACAATTCACCAGAACTGTTTATCGAACGTAGGTCATGCTCGAAAAACACTTTTTTTTGTGGGGGGGGGGGGAGCGCCACCTAGTGAGAAAAATATGAACTATTAGAGTTAAACATGATTAAATATACAAGCTAGAACTCCTGAAGTCGATTCATTTGCAGCGAGTTTGGACAAAATCGGACCAGCGGTTGAGACATTTTGGAGTTCAGCTCCCCCTAGTGGCATAACTATGCAACCAAACTTTCTCCATAATTGATCAAGTTCTTCCTCGCACTGAGGTCCGTACCGCTGTTAGGACGGCAGAGTGGGCTTCTCCACAGCTGATGAAGGACACACCAAGAGGTCTGAGGGCGGGAACCATACAGATGTTGAACCTGCCTGTCGGAGAAAAAGAAAAGATGAGACGGAATGATGAGACACGCCAAAGGTTCTGATGAATTGGATGAAATCTACAACTAGGAGATTCTTCTTCTTCATGCGTATGAGGCAGCAGGAGCTACACAGAACCATCCAGGTAGTGCAGACGACGCCCGATGAACCCGGAACGTGGTCCAACTCTAAAATGGGTTTTGTGGCCCAACTGTCAGGTCAAAGGTTGAAGAGGCTACATCTTAGAATCTTGATCCACAAACCGCTTTAATTTTCTGAGGTGAACACATGGTACCTTTCTCATCCACCCTGTTGAGACCCAGCTGGCCATATTTATTGGCGCCGCAGCAGTACACCAGGCCCGGCAGTGTGAGGAACAGACTGTGGGTCGCTCCAGCTGAAATCTGGGCCACCGCCACTCCAATCAGATTACCCATCAAGGCCGGAATGAGACACATTGGCACGTCCTTCCCCAGGCCCAGCTGACCGTGACTGTTGGAACCCCAGGACAAGACGTCTCCTCCTGAACGAGGAGGAAAAAACAGACATTAAGAATATTTTAAATAACCATTCTATCCGCGGGTGTTTGGAAAAATATGTTTGAAAAAGTTTTTATCAAGTCTTCAGATTTAACCTACTAAAGCTGACTCAGGATTAGTAAATATACTGAGCTTCAGCCATAATATTATAACCACCTGACTAATATGGGGGAGATCCTTCGTTTGCTGCCAAAGCAGCTCTGTGATGTCACCGTGATGTCACTGGGAGTTCTGACAGCACTCTGTCAGAACCAACTTGAACTTTTTCAGCCATTTCTTACAAGTTCTTCAGTGGGATCCGACAACACAAATTCGGAAAAGCTGAGCAAAATGTGCAGTAGATGTCGGCTCTGCGTCAAACATTAAGGGAGACTCTCTGGACCCTGAGGTTTATATTAGGGTTAGTGAACAACTAAGGCTCCTGAGACTGTAGTCTCCTGGGATGGAGCCATACCCTCCTCCTCAAATCAGAGTTGATCCAAATGTAAAGTGCATTATAAATTAAATGTTTTATTATTATTATTATTAAACACACGTACTGTAGACGTCAAGGTGTGTTCAATGTCATACCTTTAGTCAGCGCCAAGGAGTGGCAGGTTCCACAGGCAACTTGGATAACCGTCAATGCAGGCGGTATCAGAACCCGACTGCATGTTTACGACAAGACCGTGGGTTAAAAGCAGAAAAGCAGACTTTTAGAGAGTTTGTGCATTCACACATCACAGATTGGGCTCGTACCTTGGTCTGCCCGTGACGTGCTGTAAGAATATTGAAATGCCGAGCTGCCCATCCTCTTGCTCCCCCCAGGAGTAAACACGTCCACATGAAGACACAACCAGACTGTGGACCGGACCACAAGCCAAGGACACCGCATCAGAGATCCCCTCCACACTGCCTGTACAGGATAACACCAACAAAAACCCATACAGGTCGATTCTACTGGAATGTTAGGTCTAACAATACATTTATAAACAACCATGATCCATTATTACAGTTGAAATTATTGTAATAAACGGGGTTTTTTTTCCATTTGTGGTGCATTTAAATCCAATTAATGTCCTTTCACTAGGCTGAAATGGTTTGACAGCTAAAGTTTCGGCAAGCTTTGACATTTTACATGATTTGAATGTAATGCCCTGATTCATCCGCAAGTCATTAAATGTTGTGCTGGGAAAAAAATACAAAACTACAGTGCTTTTTGCATCCGTTTGTCCGATTTTACCAGCTGCTCTTGAACGCCACACATAACGAGGTTGAGTTAACTTTCGTTATCCAGACTAAAAAGAAACGAAACTGAACCATTTCATCCTCCTACGTCATTTTTAAGTCGCGGATTCATTTATTTTTCAGCATCAAATGCAAACAAATAAGATTAAATTACCCTAAAACAAAACAAACGAAATAAAATTAATCATTTTGTGAAAATAAAGTCTATTTCCAAAGATTTAATTAAAATCAAATTAAGGGATATTACAGCATCTTGTCATTTTCTTTATCCGTCATATATTTTGGTGTTATACTTGTGTGTGTCGTAAATTACTTAGTATTTTTTCATCCTCGTGAAGACTTCGTCCCAGGAGTTTCTCTGAGTTGTGTCCACATGATAAAACGGTTCCATCCTCGGTGAGAAATAAAACATGACTGTTCCCGCAGTGGATTTCGGTTATAGTTCCAGGGACGGTCCAGGAGACCGGAGAGAAGGCTGTCTGTAGACCCGATGGACCAGCAGAGCTGTCCCCCCAAATATACACCTGCACCATGTCTGCACCCGAACTGGACTGGTGAGTTCAAGATCCAGCACAGAGGCTACACTGATGCTGCCTTCAGGTGTTGTACGAAGAGTCGGAATGCAATTTGAAGTGTTACAGATGAGGGCATTAAAAATGACACAATCCTATTTTCTTTTTGTGCAATATTCTTACTAGGCACCATGTGCAATTACCTTATAATTCTTAAAAAGAATGATAATGAAGTTGAATCTTAATCTTTGAATCTTGAAAAACTCAATTATATGTATATAATATTTATATCTAGTGATATAAAGTGATTCAGAATCGGCATCTATGTCTGTATCCACCTCAGAAATTCAGACCACATGTGCATCAAATGTCATCAAAGTAAATTTTCCGGGACATCTTGCAGCCAAACAAGCAGGAAGGCCTCCGACTCTTTGGTGGAGGTGGTATATTTATTTATATCTCGACATATTCAGCATGGACACATACATATAGACAGAAAACCCGACTTCACATTCATCATCCGCATCTTTTGACAGTGCAGACTTTCATCATCCTAAGGCCATGTGACATTGGGCGACGCCAGATGGAACCATTTGACCGGCTCGCTGTCAAAGGGGCACAGCTTCAGCGGACCCTTCAGATCAGCCTCCCCATTGGTCGCGGCATCTGAAATAGAGTAAAGACCTACGGATCCGTCCTCGAAGCCCACAAAGAGACGCTGCCGCTCACACACAACCAAAGTCAGGGGAAGCTGTTCCAGAACCAAGCGTCCTATTCTCTCCTTGTCTGCGAGTCGTACCACCGTGAGGACGGGACTTGAATGCAGCGTGGGACTGGCTATGTAAGCAACGTAGCATCCAGTTTTATCCAAACAAGCTGTGACGACTGGACCCTCAGCTTTGAACGAGAACAGCATCACCTGCGAGAGATCCAGGAGGTGGATGGCTTCATCGGCAGTGGACAGCAGGGCGTAGCTCCCATCAGAGGACATTTGGAAGTCCTGTGGCTGACAGTGGAGCGTGTTTGGGAGCTGGAAGTGCCTGCAAACTGTCTCCTCTGCGACTTTCCAGGTGTACACCGACCCCGATGCAGCCATCACCACCACGAAGTCTGGGTGTTTGGAGAGTGTGGTGAAGGCAACAACCTGCTCTGAGCTCGCCACGCAGGAGAAACGCTTGCTGATTGAACCGGACCACAGACTGGCTGCCACCAGGTCTCCACGCTGACGGCCAATCAGGAAGGTGCTTTCAGGTGACACCTGTGCGTCGGATAGGTATAGGTGTATGCTGCATACGATGCTCCCATGTGCCAGCTTCCACACTCGAGACAAACGCTGCTCAGAAATGCTCACGCCATAATGATTATTAGGGGTGATCAGGATGTCAGACGGTCTGCCGCCACTCAAACGCAGGATGTTCTGACCCGTTTCTGTCCGCCAAACATAGATCTCCTTTGCCGATAGCGTCACAAGGTAGCTGCTATCTGGAGAGAGGCGCAATTTCTCCACAGAACCGTCATGCAGGAGGTAAGCGTGTGGAAGTCCTGTTCCTGCGCTCCATCTCCACACCGCCTCCGACCCATCCGAGGTGTAGAACCACCCGCCTCCGCGTTCCACCACCAATTCCTTCACTCTGGATCTCATTCTGGGCGCTGCACCTGCAGCATCAATCATCTCAGAGTCCCAGACTGTCAGGCATCCATCATTACAGACACAAATGACGTCTGAGGAGGTTCTGAGGAGCGTATGAGGCTTGTTGTCGGTACCTAAGGACAGAACACACTCCCCTGTGCGGACCCGCCACACCAAGACGAGAGGACAAGTGTCGAACAAAGCCAGGAGGAGGTGGCCATCCTGGGAGAGCACAGCATGAGTGAAGGCCCGTCCCTGCAGGGCTGAGAACCGGTTCCACAGCTCCCAGTCACAGGTATCCCACAGTGAAACCTGGTGGCGCTGACACACCAGCAAAGAGCTGATTTCATCTGGACAATCAGTCTGGAGGACGTTGCTAGTTCCATCACCAGTGGAGGCCTCTTTGATCAATCTGGGCGCTTCTGTTTTGTCCGTCACATCCCATAAGGTGAGACTCCCAGTTCGGTCAACGCACGCCATCTCCCCCTTCTGCTCGCGGAGGATTATGGATACCACCGCGCGCTGGTGAGAACAGGTGCTGAGGAGGAGGCGGGTTTGGGTGTGAAATATGGACACCGTGCCTCCTTCCTGTCCACAGCAGATGTGAAAACCATCAGAGGAACAAACCAAACTGGTCACACAGCTCCGACACTGGAACTGAGCCACAGCCTCACCGGAGGCATCAAACATGCTCACAGAACTCTCCTCCTTCCACCAGATGAAGAAGTTATTCCCACCAGCGACAAACCCCTCGATTCTGTTCTGATGCTGTGGTTTTCTAAAAGGGTCCGTGAGCCTCAGAAACATATCCGGGCCCGTCACGTCCCACAGGAAAAGACTGTTGCATCGTGTGGAAAGCAGCATGAAGTGGCCGCTGATCTTCAGTCCGGTGAACTCCAACCGGTTCTGCTCACAGCTCGGAGACAGTTTGACGACCTCGCGCCCGCAGCCCTTCCAGCACCAAACTGTGCCGTCACTCAAGATCTCTGCTACCACCCCGCACTCGGTCCCGCCTACTTCTTCAACCTCCTCACTTTCTGATCCACACTTTAACCACTGGATGGAGGGAACAAAGGAGGGAGCGGGGCAGAGAACCACGCCTAACCCATTCCCTCTCCTCCTCCGCTCCTCTCTGATCTCTCTGACGTAACCTTTCAGTGCAGGAAAGACCTCCAGGTAAGGGAGGAGGCTTGTTTCCATCACCGTGGGAAACTGCAGTGGCGAGCGCTGCAGTTTGTAAGCAGAAGACTTCAATACGCTCGCCAGAAGAGCTCTTTCCCGGGAAAACCATGCGAGGGATGACCCCTCCTCGCCCTCCAACATGGCCACCAGATTTCCCAGGAGTCCTGCTCGAACCATCGCCTGGTGGAAGCCCACAGACATTAAGAGCCTGTCCTCAAACTCCTCCCACTTGCTGCTTTGCCGTAAGTGATGAGGCAATTCTAGGACTTTCCTCAAGTTCACCTGGTCTCGTGTTGAAGAGGTGAAGACGAAGGGCTGGCTGGACGGCTGCCTGTCTATGCATGGAGCCGTTTGTGTGGCGATTTCTGATTCCTTGCTAACAGGAAGTGGTTTAGCAGCTCCACCAGCCCGGCGTCCACTGAAATAGTCTGCCATGGAGGAATGAAGCCCTATCCTCACATCTTGAGGCCCTAAATACCTGCTGGCCACCACAAGTGTGAAATGTCTGCTCACCCAGAACAGAACCTGAGACCCTGCCACAGTCCTCCTGATGAGAAACCTCCTCAAATCCAGCAGGAGGGTCTCCACGTCGACCTGCGGGACCCTCATTGAGGAGGCAGGGCTTTGATCCTGCTGTGCGTATTCAGACAGAACCTCGTCGTCACCGGACAGCAGGTCCGCCAGCTCGGCCTCAGTGAGTCCAGTCCTTGAGAGGGTCAGGAAGGAGACTGCCCGGGCCACCATGGAGGAGCCATGTTTGTGTTCCAGCTGATCCAGCAGAGCAGAAATGGATGAATGGACGCCGTCAGGGAGAGATGAGTCAGTCACCTCGGAATCTGATGAAGGAGGAAAATGAGAGGCTGAGAGACGAGTGAATATCTGATACAGATTATTCCTCACTGCATTGATTAAAGAGACATGATTGTGGATCGGACACGAAGGAGGAGGTCAGAGGTGGTCCTGAGGGTCTGTGGTAATTTCTTATGTACTGAGAAAGGGTCTGGTTCTAAAGAACTGTTGATGGGTACTCTTTGTCTGGAGATTAGTATGAATATGTATGTTGTTTGTCTGAATGGGTCTATATATATATATATATATATATATATATATATATATATACAGTATATGTGTAAGTAAGTATATATATATCTATATATACATATATATGTATATATATGTATATATATATACTTTATACACTACAATACTTTATATTTATATATATATATACACACATACAGGAAAGAAGAATACACATGTGCATTAAAATAAAGGAATAAAGTGCATGCAAATAAAAAGAAAAGGCAAAGAGTCCAACCCCCCCCCCCCCAAAAAAAATAATAGAATAAAAAACACTAAAAAACAAAAACTTATAAATAAAATAAAATAAAATATTCCCTCACAGAGTCCAGAGGGAACCCTGTGTCTGTGTTCTTGTTTGTCGGTCTTCCTGTGGGTAGATCAGTGTGTCCTTGGGGGAAGGGGTGGGGACTAATATAGTTTTTTATAAAAGTGTTTTATGTGGGAGTTGTAATATGATTTAAAAAATAAGAGCGACTCAACCTGGTACCTGGAGTACAGGCATGGAATGTTTCTCATATGTTAAGTTATATATAATAATAATTAATTATTTTATATATATATGTGTGTATTATTATTATTCAATTAATCAATTAATTAATAGAAAATTCTAATTCTTAATACTTTTAATGAATACTTTTGGTTTTGGTGTGTTTGGTGGTGGATTTCATGTTGACTGTAAAAATGATCAGCATCTTTATCCTTCCTGAGTTTGTGTTTAGTGTTTCCGTCGTACCGGAGTGCCAGAGGCGGGTGAGGAGGTGCAGCAGGCGGGCGTAGAGAATCAGACGGCAAGAAGTCAGCGCCTGGTTCACCAGCGCCTGTTGGCCTGATGTCACCCTCCTCCCTGACCCACTCAGCAGGGACGCCAACATCTTCACACACTGTTTCCTCTCCACCGCTCCCACCAGCACATAGACACATCCCGACCCGTATGCTGGTCCAGGGTCCATCGTCTGCAGGACTTGTGTCCGTGTAGAGGAGACTGAGAGGAGGACTTTGACATTGGGAGGAAGAGGGGAAGGAAGGCTTACAATGACGTCAAGTCCAAAGTTGTTTTTTATGTGATCCAGGCCATCGAAGATGAGATACAGAGGCTGTTTCTCATGAGGCATGAGGAAGAGGAGGGATGAGAGACGCTCTCGAAGCTCAGAGAGACAAATGTCTGGTTTTATGATGTCAGAGGAGATGGGCTCATGGAGAGGAACCAGATTGGATGTCGAGCTACAGTTGGAGCTCGGATCATTTTTGTCACTGGGATTCTGATCAGACGAAGATCCATATTGTTGATATCTACCGGTAATCTGATGGCACAGGTTCACCAGCAGGTGCTTCGGGGTTGGATTGATTGACAGATGGCAAAAATACGTGATGACTACGGGATCACAGTCTGGGAGCCAAGACTTAATCTGTGGAGACAGAACACACAGAGTTTTATTTGTCTGTTGGTTATAACATTGTAATAAAGATCAAGAGGATGATCAGTGAGGAAGACTATCCCCAAACACACTCAGTTCATCCCTCATAGGAGACTGTAGTTCTCACCTCTCACTACACTCAGTTTAAATGATCCACATTAAGGTATCATCATCTGCCGACCACATCTATCCAACATCACACTGACACACATTCTTCATCACCATCATCATCATCATCGTGCTCCTTTCTTTTAAAATGAGATTCCCTCCATCCATCTAGTTCTTTTAGGCTTCCAATATCCACCCAGTCCTCACAGATTCATCAGCCTCATTAATCCTCTTTCATCAGTCTCAGCAGACTCATCAACCTCCACCACCAGTATCCAGAGGGGGGTTATTCCTGTCACTTCTCAGGGCAGAGACCCTTCAGTCACAATCTCCCTGTAGAGTCTGAGCAGCAAACACTTTCAGACCAACTAATTATCACAGAACATCAGCTTTTGTCTTCATTCTGTCTCTCCTGATCAAATGTTTTCAGTCGGGTTTGTTGGATCCTCGCACTCAAGGATGAAGAAAAAGATGAACGATTCATTACAACCGACTGTGTGTGATAATTTAATTTATTAGAAAGTCTTTGGTGCTAAGACCCCTCAGGGAGATTGTGACCGAAGGGTCCCTGCCCCGAGATGCACCAATAACCCTTTGGTGTCTGGATACTGGTGGTGGTGGCTGATGACGCTGCTGAGGCTGATGAATGATGATGCTGATCTCCATCTTCAATGCATTTTAAAAACTTTTTTTGAGTATAAGTATGTTAAAGTTTGGTGTATGTGTTTCATACGGGTCAGTCAACATAGAATAGAATAGAATAGAATAGAATAGAATAGAAAATAAAATAATTGATTAAATACCTGCTGAGCGCAGTGAGCCAGCAGAACTGCCTTTCCTGTGCACGGACCTCCTGTCACCACTAGTGGGCGCTGATGTTCCCTCTGCTCCACATAAGCTCTGATCTGCAACATAAAAAGTATTAAATCATACCTCATAAAAACAGTCATGATAAATAAAACTGAATTTGACTGATTCTACTTGTTCATACTGCTATTTTATTAATAAATCAGATGTGACCATATCCATCACCATCGTCAATCACCTTCTCCTCTTCTGGACGAATGATGTCATAACATCTGGACAGGATGTCACACAGCTCGTCCTGCTCCGCCTGCTCTTTGGCCAACAAATCCCCGACTGGAGAGTCTTCACTGATCTCCACGCTGTCAATCAACACCAGCAGGTTAGCGTACACCTGCTGGCAGAGGCGCTCAGCGTAACCACGCCTCCTCGCTGTCGTGTAGCCATGGCGACTGTCACACTCTGTGGAGGTGGTGTAGACTAGGAGCTGGGTGGAGGTTATAAGACCCGGGAGGAAGTCGTCACAAAGCTCTGAGAATAACTGTCCATCAGTGGGTGTTGTGCTGAGGTCAAAGGTCGCAGCCTGAAAAGAGGGTTTTGTTTGTTACTGACTCAAACTTTAAATCAGGGCTTCATGAACAAGCAATGAAGGATTCTTACTTCCTGTTGAGGCTGAAGCTGTGAGTTCATTATCAGTTTCTCTCTTTCTCCTTTTGCGTTGATGACTTTGTGGTGGTAAACCAGGCAGCGCCCGATGATGTCATCACTTGGACGGTTGTGCAGAGCGAATCGCAGATCTGCGTCAAGGGCTGGAAGGAAACAGCAAATAACCAAAATGTAATTTTACATCGATGTCAAGAAAAAACACATAAGATACAAATCCTTTTATTCACCTGATCTGCAGTAGCTCTGGGCTCTCTGTGGGGTCATGTGACCTCTGTGGACACACAGACTCACAGCCACCTGAAACGTCCTCCTCAACTCATCCTCTGCAGCCTTCCTCTTGATCTCCTCCTCCTTCTTAACCTCTAGCAGCTGAACGAAAAATAAGTCAGGCAGATACATTCTGTCCGTACTATAGTGTAAAAATGGTGACATCATTCGAACGTACAAAATTATAATAACTGCACTGAACTGATCATTAAATATTCAGAGTATGAGATGTATTTGTGCTTAATATGGGTTTCTCCTAGACTTTTATTTATATATGTATAAATATTACAAAACCTATTTTGTCCACTTTCAGTGATTAACACCAATCAACAAAGACATTAATCCTATTTATACTCATATTGAATAAGAAGCTTGGTTTGTACTCTAAAACTGTTTGGATAGTAAGGGGATCTAACTTAAATCTGAGTGAAGGCAGTAAAGAAAGAGGTCGGTCAGTTATCTCCACCTGGGGACAGCAGGTGTGTGTGGGGGGGGGTCTCCGGCAGTAGGAGGGAGGGATGGTGTTCTCGTCCCTCTGGTACTCTCTCTGCAGCTCCTGGGTGCTGACGCCCGCCTGCTGGCTCTCCTGCAGCAGCAGCTGGTACTCATTCACCTCCACCTGAGTGGGCAGGTTGGCTCTGCCATACTGGTGTCCTATCAGAGCCTTCAGCGCCACCATGTGGACACAAAGGGGAAGCAGCTCATAGGCAGCACTGATACACACTTACACGCACACACATGCACTTACGTCAGTGTAATGATTTTTCTAGCCTAAATGGATTTTTTGGAAGTTTTTGAATTTATCGTCCTTCAATTAATTTACAACAACTCAGCTAATTGAGCAGACTAAAAAGAATATCACAATTTTTATTAAACTCAAAAAATTAAATTAAAGTGTTTTATACAGGAATGGCAATTAGACGCACAAAAATGAAGTCATTATTTTTAATATGTATTATCATTATTATTATTTACTATCAATTTATTATTAGTTTTAATTAATTGTCTACAATTATAAATATATTGGTGTTATGTAATTTGTATATCTTTGCCTTTAATTCTGGGATTCTTGCATTGATTATTCAGTGTCTGTGTCTGGCAGGAGAATTTTTGATAAAATAATTTGGTCAGTAGGCAAATAGAAGAATGTGTACATTTACTGTTGGATACTTCTTGTTTTTATATCATTTTGTAACTTGCTTAATGAGCAGGAGCAATTATGACAACAGGTTAAGCTGTTAAGCCTCGACTGAATTAAATGCCCAGAATAACCTGAAAAGAGCTCCAGAACTGTCAAATATATTTACATCCCCTTGATGTCTATGGACAGGTGAGACCTAGAATAATTTCAGGTAAAGGAGGTATCTCTATTTGGCAAAAATGCGATTTTGACCCCAGAGGCGGACCTTGGCAGCAAAACACCCCCTACGTCCACTAGAGGGAGCCTACACGCAGACACGCCCACTATATCAGAAAGGTTTATATTCACAGGTATCAACAAGTTACGTCTAAAATCAACCCATTTAGTTAAGCATATCTATAAAAAAAAAGGAACTTTAAATAACTCTCGATAGTCTACAGGTGTATTTCACATTAAATACAAGCAACATAATGTTTTTTCTTGTGTTTAACGCATCAGCAATGGTCTGGAGGACGTGAACGCACCTTGCCATTTAATTAAAACGTGCGTTCTATTTACAAAACAGCGTGTGTAACTTACTAATTTAACTATTTTACCTCATCCATATCTCCTCCCAGACTTCGGATGATCCTAAAGTTTATCTGACAGAAGAGGAGTAGAGAGCTCGCCCGCGCTGGGGATCGTGGTTGACGCGCCGGCTATCGCAGTGCATTCTGGGACTTGTAGTATCTGTGGTATTTGTGCTGTTTACCATCTGTCCAGTTATTATCCAAATTAGATATTGTCTCGCGGGCCGGATATAATTGTTCGGGCCTTGAGTTTTAACATATGTGCTTTAGCGATGAGGCGTGCGACCAAACACTCCTGTTTTAATCCCATCCTGCTGATTTATTCACCAGTAGAAACGGTCCTGCTGAGCTCCGTCTGCATTCTTGGATCAGCTGCTGTCGGGCCTCTTCATCCGGCCAGAGTCTGGCGTCACTGGACTCGAACGGGTCGATCACCTACAGGCGCACAACACAATGGTTGAAATCACCTGTTTATGAAAAGCACACAGTGAAGTGACAATAGGGCGGGTGGAGGCGCCGTGAAATGTGATATTCTTCCATTCTTCTAATCACGCGCTGCTGCAGAGAAGAGATGACAGGACGTGCTGGAGGAGCACGCGCCAGAGACGCTCATCTCTTTTACGCGGGAAGAACTGACTCAGGGGGAAAGAGTGAGACAACAACAAACAACTGGAAGCAGGTAATATTACTTTTGTGGCATTGAGAGATGCTGCATCTTCTTATAATTTTATTATCATGTTTACATGATTTATTATTTAAAATAAAAAAAAAAATAAATAAAAAAAATAAAAAATATATATATATATATATATATATATATATATATATATATATATATATATATATATATATATATTTTTTTTTCTTTTTTGTTTTTTTTTTTTTTTATATAACTCTTTTTTTTGTT
>VRLP01007314.1:15000-22535 GCA_009660295.1 Lophius piscatorius | reverse complement strand
AGTTATTCTGTCTGTTCTAAGTCTACATTCATTCTGTCTGTTCTAAGTCTACGTTTATTCTGTCTGTTCTAAGTCTAAGTTTATTCTGTCTGTTCTAAGTCTATGTTTATTCTGTCTGTTCTAAGTCTAAGTTTATTCTGTCTGTTCTAAGTCTAAGTTATTCTGTCTGTTCTAAGTCTACGTTTATTCTGTCTGTTCTAAGTCTACGTTTATTCTGTCTGTTCTAAGTCTAAGTTATTCTGTCTGTTCTAAGTCTACGTTTATTCTGTCTGTTCTAAGTCTAAGTTTATTCTGTCTGTTCTAAGTCTAAGTTTATTCTGTCTGTTCTAAGTCTAAGTTTATTCTGTCTGTTCTAAGTTTAAGATGAGGTTTAATCAGTCTTAGGTTCAATCTGTCTGGTCCCACTTAACATAAAGGTTTTAAAGGAGACGGTCTGACATCACGGGTTCTGGGTTTGAGATCCACCACAGAGCTGAGCTCAACCCTGGTTTTATTAATAAGGCTTATAAGTAACTGTAAACTGGACTAACTGTAAACTGGACTAACTGTAGACCGGACTAACTGTAAACTGGACTAACTGTAAACTGGACTAACTGTAGAAAGACACCACATTTAGTTTTACCGGCATTTAAAAGAAGCGTCAGTCAGGGATGTAGATGTAGATGAAGATGAGGATGAGGATGAAGCACATTAATGATAGACGGGGACGTTTTACTCCCGGTCCTTCCGACACACGTCTCCACCAGCGTCTGAATGTTGGTAGAAGGTCTTGACTCCTCCTCCTGAGCTGGTTGCCTGGCTGTCAGCGTGTCGTTGGTCGCGGCCCGCTGTGTCCACCTGTCATGGCTTCCCCTATCAGCCAAGCTGTTATGAGATCCTGGAGGTTCCTCTGGCCTCACCACCTGTCTCTCCTCGCTGGTGGTCCCATCCCAGAGTCAGGGGAACATTACGAGTCATCAGGCTCACTGTCTGCTCCTGCTGGAGGCTCCGGTCCGGTCCGGTCCGGTCCGGTCCAGCTGGGGGCTCAGCAGGTATGAGGACACTTTCTGAAGCTGCAGCTTCATGTGTCCCCGTCAGAGTAATCTTCCTCCCACTTTGTTTCTTTTTTTGATTTGATTCTGTTAAAATCTGCTCCTCCTCCTCTTCTCTCCATCAGTGCTCCTTCTCCTGCTTTCTCTGTGGATTTCATATCCTCAATCCTCCCCTCCCTGCTTTGGCCTTCAGCTGACCTCCATCCTCTTCCTCGATACACCAGCAGCTTAAAGCTGAGTCTAGATCTGAGTTTAGATCTGAGTTTAGATCTGAGGTCTAGATCTGAGTTTAGATCTGAGGTCTAGATCTGAGGTCTAGATCTGAGTTTAGATCTGAGTTTAGATTTGAGGTCTAGATCTGAGTTTAGATTTGAGTCTAGATCTGAGTTTAGATCTGAGTTTAGATCTGAGTTTAGATCTGAGTCTAGATCTGAGTCTAGATCTGAGTTTAGATCTGAGGTCTAGATCTGAGTTTAGATTTGAGTCTAGATCTGAGTTTAGATCTGAGTCTAGATCTGAGTTTAGATCTGAGGTCTAGATCTGAATCTAGATCTGAGTTTAGATCTGAGGTCTAGATCTGAGTTTAGATCTGAGTTTAGATCTGAGTTTAGATCTGAGGTCTAGATCTGAGTCTAGATCTGAGTTTTGATCTGAGTTTAGATCTGAGTCTAGATCTGAGTTTAGATTTGAGGTCTAGATCTGAGTCTAGATCTGAGTTTAGATCTGAGGTCTAGATCTGAGTCTAGATCTGAGTCTAGATCTGAGTTTAAAACTGAGGTCTAGATCTGAGTTTAGATCTGAGGTCTAGATCTGAGTTTAGATCTGAGGTCTAGATCTGAGTTTAGATCTGAGTTTCCAGCTCAAAGGTTTCTCCTTCACCTCCTCCTGCTGAAAGGTTTCAAGAGTTTCAAAGTCCACCGTGTCTCCAGTTTCTGGGAGTAACCCGTCTCTCAGAGCGACGAGATGAAAGTCCGTTTGTGGAGGATGTGTGATGAAGAGGGCGTCGCTTCTACCCAACAAATAATTCACCCAGATGAAGTCGGGCTTATTCATGAACTCGACCCGCTCAGAGTCAAACTAAAGAACCTTCAGCCTTTTCTCTTTTTTCTGGATCGTTTGCATTTATACCAAATATCCATTTTTTTCTAGTCAAAATTCTCTCCAGTTGCTTCCAGAGCTCCTCTGAAGCTCCTCTGAAGCTCCTCTGGAGCCCCTCTGGAGCTCCTCTGAAGCTCCTCTGGAGCCCCTCTGGAGCTCCTCTGAAGCTCCTCTGAAGCTCCTCTGGAGCTCCTCTGAAGCTGCTGTGGAGGAGAACCCAGTGAAGTTGCTGTGGAGGAGAACCCAGGGACACTGCTGTGGAGGAGAACCCAGTGAAGCTGCTGTGGAGGAGAACCCAGTGGAGCTGATCTGATGGATCAGTGGAGCAGACCTGGTGGGGGTTGGTGGTCCGCCTGCATGGACAGTTGGGTATTTTGCGCTTGACTGAGCTCCGGGTAAGAGAGCCAGACATGGAGGGTCGGGGCAGTCCGGCATCAGGGGGGTGGGGGTCTGTGGTGTTGGGGCCTCAGGGGCTTGTGGGATAATGTCATATGTGGTTTTTGTAGAACCCTGGAGGGGGGTGGTCCCCTCCTGTCGATCGGGAGCAGAAAGATGAATGAGGGGTTCTTCTTCTTCTTCTTCTCACTGGATGGTAGATTTCTGCTGACTTTAAAGGAGCAGTTCACCAAAAGATGAACCCGGTTCAGATTCTGACCAAAGGCCCGGAGACTGCAGAGGCTGGAACCGGTCCGCTGACCTCTTGTGTTCCGCTGGACACAAGGAGAGATGGTGGACCCAACCGGTGTCGTTCTGAAACCCGCTGGGTTTCTGAAGGGTTTAATGATCTTTAACCTGAGAAGATAAAACAGAGGAGATAAAATCTGATCGTTCAGATAGAAGTCAGAGGAGGTGAAGCAGGAGGAGGTGGAGCAGCAGGAGGAGGTGAAGCAGCAGGAGGAGGTGAAGCAGCAGGAGGAGGTGGAGCAGGAGGAGGTGAAGCAGGAAGAGGTGAAGCAGCAGGAGGTGAAGCAGCAGGAGGAGGTGAAGCAGCAGGAGGAGGTGGAGCAGGAGGAGGTGAAGCAGCAGGAGGAGGTTAAGCAGGAGGAGGTGAAGCAGCAGGAGGAGGTGAAGCAGGAGGAGGTGAAGCAGCAGGAGGAGGTGGAGCAGGAGGAGGTGAAGCAGCAGGAGGAGGTGAAGCAGCAGGAGGAGTTGAAGCAGCAGGAGGAGGTGAAGCAGGAGGAGGTCAAGCAGCAGGAGGAGGTGAAGCAGGAGGAGGTGAAGCAGCAGGAGGTGAAGCAGGAGGAGGTGAAGCAGGAGGAGGTGGAGCAGCAGGAGGAGTTGAAGCAGCAGGAGGAGTTGAATCAGGAGGAGGTGAAGCAGCAGGAGGAGGTGAAGCAGGAGGAGGTGAAGCAGGAGGAGGTGAAGAAGCAGGAGGAGGTGGAGCAGCAGGAGGAGTTGAAGCAGCAGGAGGAGGTGAAGCAGGAGGAGGTGAAGCAGCTGGAGGAGGTGAAGCAGGAGGAGGTGAAGCAGCAGGAGGAGATAAATGTATTTGTTCCTGACTGTAACCAGCAGCTGAACAAACACTGAGTCACTTCCTGTCCAGCGGCGCCGTGTCCCACACAAAGAGGTTGAACCTTTGGTGGTGAAGACGGCGGTCCCTGTGGTCCACTCGTCCAAGAACAAACATGTTTCTGCTGCAGAACGCTCCCCAGACGGCGTCTGAAGGAGGAGGGGGGAGAGAGCGCTTCAGGGGGAGAAAGCATGCCGTTGATCTGAGGAACGATTAAATCCAGATTCCAAGCGACAACATTTCTCATCCCCCCCAGAGGGAAGTGACACGGGTGGAGGCAGAGAGGGCGGAGGGGGCAGGGGGAGGGAGGAGAGGGGAGGGGGGGAGGGTGTGGGGGGGAGGGGGGGGGGGATTATGAGCCAGAATGTGGCGCTTATCTTAATTAAATGGAAATGCATTTCTTCCTCCTCCTATTGATTTATGGGATTTATCCCAGAGGCCGTTTGTGTCTCTTGACTGGAAAAGAAGTAAATATAATAACATCAAGTCTCCTTGGCTTTTAAGACGCAAGTTAATTTGCCAGACCCAGGTTCTGTACGGAGATCAGAACCGGGTTTTTAAGTTAGCAGGAAATACTCCGACTGAGCCTCACTGACATTCAGATGTTAAACATGTCGTCTGAAAACAGGTGAAGTGTTTGAGAGGTCCGATTCTCTGGAGGCCCGGTTCTCATCAGAGGTGAACAGACTACACTCTCCTCCTCTGGAGGTGGGATCTAATAGATCTTCTAGATCCCCTAAATGGAATTCAGTCTGCTTCTTTATTCATGCTGATCTGCTATTGGCCAAAACACAGGAAGTGATGCTACAAGGAGGACGTCCTCCTGAACCAATCAACAACCAGAATACAAGACTGACATGGCGAGTGAGAATTCCCACATGTCCTCTTCAGTTCTCCACCACCGTGAGGCGCTAGAGTGAGACGTCCTGGTGGTGAAGGAGGGACTGATCCACCGACAACTACTGACAAATCAAACTAAAATATATATTTTATTCAAGCCTTGTTCAAATACATTTCCTTTCTTCAGTTTCAGCAGTTAGCATGTTAGCTTAGCAGTTAGCTAGAGGCCCTGAAAGGCTAACCAGCGAGGGTAAATGTGTAACGGGGTTTTATTTTTGTTTTGTGTCTGAGGTCGAGGGTTTATGACACATGCTTTTACTTTGAAACTACCGAATAATAAAACAGGGGAAGTAGTGTAACACTAGAGGAACCGCTCGTACTTTATTTTCTCATGTTTTCATTTAGTATAGTGAAAGAAAGATTTAATTTATGAGGTGTTAAAGAACATTTCTCCGTCCTCTCTTACATCTAATCTCTCCAGCTGGTTCTGGTTCTGTTTCCTGCTGGACACGGTGACTAAGTCAGTCAAACATTTAAATAGTTTTTAAAGGTCCAGCAGCTGCCTGAAGAAAAATGAGACGCCTGAGAGAGAGCAGCGTTAATGTTTCTGCTGGTACCGTCCATCTACCGGCGCTGGTACCGGTGAGTCTGCAGGCTGCAAGAAGGAAGCAATGCATTTTTATTTCCCTCCCTGGGCTGGTTTTGATCGGGGGAGTAAATGTTTCGGGTCCAACGGCGCCTGAGGCGACTCTCTAAGTGTCTCTGTGGTCGTTTTAGTGACCCGCTTTCTGCCGCAGAATTTTCCCCATTACTGGGATCGACATTTAATTTAAACGCCATCATTCATCTCCCCCCTCCTCTGGGCCTGAACCCCCCCTCTGCCTCTCTCGCTCTCTCTCTCTGGTGGTCTCTCTATCTTTCAATCTGCTATTGTTTATGTTTAATGCTCTGAGCCTCTTGACGGTTCTGTGGGTTCATTTAGGTACTGTTAATGGAGAGAGGCAGAACTGGGGAACGTACTCAGGTGGGTCCAGGCCAGGCAGTCCAGATGGAAGTGGATACCAGCCCAGCTCTCCTACAGGAGGGCGCAACAACCTGGTCACCTTGTCTCTCTGGCACAAACTCCAGGTTCTGGTCCACCAAGCCTCCACGATCAACTGCAACGGCTGATTGTGGACTTCTTCCGGAGTGTTAGGCCTTTCAGGGCCTGTAAGGTTGAGTCACTATGGGATCTGATCCTAGAACAGACTGATGACATCATAGAATGTTAGGTTGAGTCACTATGGGATCTGATCCTAGAACAGACTGATGACATCATAGAAACAGTTGGATAGAGTCACTATGGGATCTGATCCTAGAACAGACTGATGACGTCATAGTAACAGTTGGGTTGAGTCACTGAGGGATCTGATCCTAGAACAGACTGATGACATCATAGAAACAGTTAGGTTGAGTCACTATGGGATCTGATCCTAGAACAGACTGATGACATCATAGAAACAGTTAGGTTGAGTCACTATGGGATCTGATCCTAGAACAGACTGAGGACGTCATAGAAACAGTTGGGATGAGTCACTGAGGGATCTGATCCTAGAACAGACTGAGGACGTCATAGAAACAGTTGGGATGAGTCTCTTTGGACTGTTGGAGACGATTAATGAGTCACATGTTCCTGAATAGTGATATTTAATCATTTTAAGATAAAGGTGTCGTTCTGTGATCGTGTCTTCAATCAGGTGGAAGGAGATACTTTTCATTTAGACACACATAAATGCTGAGGTTTGGGTTTGGACACGTTCACTGAGGTTCTCCTGTGTTTGGCTGCTGAAACGTCTCCATGTTGATGTTCTCTCTGGAGTGGATCCCTGTTTGCTGCTTCCATGATTCAGCTGTTTATACCTGACAGACGCCGTTACTCCACCTGTCAGGATCTAGGAAGGATCGGATCCGGCGGATCAGAACTCGGTGCTGAGGTCCGATCTGTGTTTTCAGCTGGCGTCTTACCTGTGCCTCCAGCCCACCAGACTCAGGTCTGCGTACATTTGTCTCCGGCAGTGACTGCCAGAGTGAGACCTCTTCTTCTCTTTCAGCTTCGGCGGCGTTCCAGGTGGTTGGTTTCCACTGAGCCGGCCGTCTCTTTCACTCGACTGTAACGGCAGTAATCACAGTTCCTGACAGAGAAACACTCGTGTGTCTGAAAGAGAGCTGATATTCTCACAGTCTGGAACCGCTCTAGAAGAAAGGAGAAGAAGAGCGGAGGCATCCAGGCGCTGAAGGTGACCTCCGGTCTCCCAGCATTGAGGCTCAAACCCGCTGCTTTAAGATGGAGGCGGGCGGAGCGGCTGTTTACTCTGAGGGTGGAGACGAGGTGGACGGAGGCTCTCACTGGTTGATCTCACTTCTAGATCAAAGCCCGTCAGCAGGATCCAAACTACCAAATGTAACCTTAATTCCCCCGGAGGATGAGGAGCGGAACATAAGAGCTTATTGTGAAGAACGTCAGGGCGGGGCATCAGAACCACTGAGCTCATCACATATGAGGGCTGAGATAAGAATCCATCATGTCTGCAGAACGCTGATGGCAGCGGAACCCCTCCACAGATGCTCCTGGTTCTGGCCCACAAGATGCTGAAGGATAATTCGGACCATGTGGTTTCTGTCAGATTTGATGCGGTGGAAAGAAATCGACCCGCGAAGGAAACGGATTTAAGACGGATGGATGGAAGGATCTGGTCTCAGACTCTTACTGGATTTATTCTGTGTTGCTGCGGTCCAGACGGGTCCCGGCTGGTGTCGGTACTTGTCGTTTCTTTATAAACCAGTGTTCTGTGAGGACGCTGCAGATGGTGTGACGGGCCGCGATGGACCACTGAACCTCAGCCGGTACCTGAACACAAACACCTCCTTCAGCGAGGTGAAGAACCGAAGACCTGTCGTTGAACTCAGCACGAACAGAACCCTCCGTGTTTCCTGACCCAAAATGGGACTTGGATTCTGAGCACAGAGTGATTTTGGTGGCAAAATTCCACCTTTGTCCACTAGAGGGAGAATGTGGC
>VRLP01007314.1:0-10000 GCA_009660295.1 Lophius piscatorius | reverse complement strand
TGTGTGTGTTAGACTGATGGACTTCCCTCCTCCGATCCAAAATCGCTTATTATTTTCCTATACACATCAAACAAACCCCACCTCCTCCTCCCCCAGCCGGGTTCTTGCTGTCACAAAGGCCTATGTGTGTGTATGTGTGTGTGTGTGAGTAGACCTGTGTGTGTAGACCTGTATGTGTGTGTAGACCTGTGTGTATGTTTTTGTGTGTGTAGACCTGTATGTGTGTGTAGACATGTGTGTGTGTAGACCTGTGTGTGAGTAGACCTGTGTATGTGTAGACCTGTGTGTGTAGACATGTGTGTGTAGACCTGTGTATGTGTAGACCTGTGTATGTGTAGACCTGTGTGTGTGTGTAGACCTGTGTGTGTAGACCTGTGTGTGTGTGTAGACCTGTGTGTGTGTAGACCTGTGTGTGTAGACCTGTGTGTGTGTGTGTGTAGACCTGTGTGTATGTTTTTGTGTGTGTAGACCTGTGTGTGTAGACCTGTGTGTGTGTAGACCTGTGTGTGTGTAGACCTGTGTGTGTGTAGACCTGTGTGTGTGTAGACCTGTGTGTATGTTTTTGTGTGTGTAGACCTGTATGTGTGTGTAGACCTGTGTGTGTGTAGACCTGTGTGTGTGTAGACCTGTGTGTGTGTAGACCTGTGTGTGTGTGTAGACCTGTGTGTATACCTGTGTGTGTGTAGACCTGTGTGTGCGTGTAGACCTGTGTATGTTTTTGTGTCTGTAGACCTGTGTGTGTAGACCTGTGTGTGTAGACCTGTGTGTGTGTAGACCTGTGTGTATGTTTTTGTGTGTGTAGACCTGTATGTGTGTGTAGACCTGTGTGTGTAGACCTGTATGTGTGTGTAGACCTGTATGTGTGTGTAGACCTGTGTGTGTAGACCTGTATGTGTGTGTAGACCTGTGTGTGTAGACCTGTGTGTGTAGACCTGTGTGTGTGTAGACCTGTGTGTGTGTAGACCTGTGTGTGTAGACCTGTGTGTGTGTAGACCTGTGTGTGTGTAGACCTGTGTGCGTGTAGACCTGTGTGTGTAGACCTGTGAACACTTTAAATTGTTTTTATTTATCAGAGAACTAAAATTGTTCCTTAAAAATTAATATTTGGTCCTGAACGATGTACTTCTAAAAAAAGATTAAATATTATTAATCTATAATAATATATATATATTGATAAGGTTAAAAACCTCCAGAATGTTCCGGAGGATCTGGGATCAGGTCCACCTCTACACTCTGTTAGGATTCTGTACTCATGATCCGGTTCAGGTGGTGTTTGGGTTTAACGTGAGAAAACAAACAAAGATCGTCTGACTGCGTTTAACGTTCAGCTCAAACATCGGCGCTGTTTTTAATTCTGGTGTTGGAGGTAAATGATCTAAGTAACGGCGCGTGGGTCGGACAGAGCCCGGTTCTGTGTTCTGCTGACGCTGACAGGCGACCCGTCAGCTGGACCGTCCTCATTAGGTCACGGCGAGCAGACGGTATTAGTCCTGCCACATCTCATTGCTGCAGACGGACGCTCCTGCTCAGACGGCGAGCGGCATCAGAGCCCCCCGCCGACAACTCTCCCCCACAAATGAGTTTAGTGTTCTGATTAATCCGGACCGCCGTCACCTGCCCCTCTAAAAACGCAATTATGTATCTGAGTCAAAGGACAAAGTGTCGGGCGGATGATTACAAACCAGAGAGATGATGATGAGTGGCAGAAGAGGAGGAGGAGGAGGAGGAGGAGGAGTCAGGACAGGAGCAAAGAGGAGAAAAGCCAAAAACCATCATCTAGTGGCTCCTTGTCAAAGACCACAGAACCTCCTGTAGGGTTCAGTCGGTGATCAGTACCTCCAGCAGAGGAGGGAGAAGGTTCTGGACCTTCAGTACTCAGAGGTTAACTCAGTCCTGACCTATGTATGTTTACAGTTCGTAATGTTCATAGTGTTTATGAGGTTCATAGTGTTTATAAGGTTCATAGTGTTTATAAGACTCATAGTATTCATAAGGTTTATAGTGTTTATAAGGTTCATAGTGTTTATAAGACTCATAGTATTCATAAGGTTTATAGTGTTCATAAGGTTCATAGTGTTTATAAGGTTCATTGTATTCATAGTGTTCGTATTGTTAATACGGTTCATAATGTTCACAAGGTTTATCTATTTATATCACCAAAGTACAAAGAGTCAGGAACCACTAAATGATTGAATTTATTTTTTACAGTCAGAATACATTTGCCTAAAACACAAACTTTTAGAGAAAAACTGAATGTTAAAATAATATAATGGCACACGTATGTAATTACCTTAAAAGTAAAGACTTCAGGTAACTCCTATGTCTTGTCCAAATGACACTGGATCTTTTTACAGTGTCATTCAGGCGAGGCTTTATTTAAAATCCCCCACGAGCAGAAGAAAACGTGTTTCTTAACTTCTGGAGGCTGAAGGTGTTTGACTTTTTATTTACCTGTTTTTCCTTCATGAACTCGGTTTGGGACGAAACAACGCTTCAATTCAAATGTTGGATTGGACTGCCTTTTCTCCTCATCCCTCATGTCCTCCATCAGATTTCACCCTTTTATCTCTCTTATACACGCGTTACCCCCCAAATATTCCTCCTCCTCTCTTCCTCTGTAACCATGGAGACCGTCAGCTGACAAATGGCAACCGTGGCCCTTCATTAGGTATCAACACAGGCTCCGACAGCCCGGATAATAGCCAATAAGGAGATGTGTGAGTGTGTGTGTGTGTGTGTGTGTGTGTGTGTGTGTGTGTGTGAGTGAGTGAGTGTGTGTGTGTGTGTGTGTGTTTGGGATGGGACTGAGGGGGGGTTTGAGGATGTGGCATTATGTTGGCAGTAAATGAAAAGCCCCCAGGGACGAAGCCAACCTTGCCTTCATGCTTCAGAGAGTTATGGCTGAGCGTGTGTGTGTATGTGTGTGTGTGTGTGTGCGTGTATGTGTCTATGTGTGTCTCAGTTTTGCATGTGTGGGAAGATGTACAGATGTGAATTTACAGACATGTACACTTGGCTGCTTCATCTAAATATACATGCAGTCAAGTACCAACCATCTCACTAGCTACACACACACACACACACACACACACACACACTTACATACATATACAAACACACACACACACTTACATACATATACAAACACACACATACACATACAAACACACAAACAAACACACACACACATAAATATACACACACACTCACATACATATACACACATACATATGCACACACACACAAACACACACAAATACACTTACACATACAAACACATACACATACATACACATACATATACACACATACACATACATATACACACATACATATACACACACACACATACATA
Source organism: Lophius piscatorius (assembly GCA_009660295.1). Lineage (NCBI taxonomy): Eukaryota > Metazoa > Chordata > Actinopteri > Lophiiformes > Lophiidae > Lophius > Lophius piscatorius. The sequence continues at coordinate 6,645 of VRLP01007314.1, read as the reverse complement.
TACACACACACACATACATACATATACATATACATATACACACATACACATACATATACACACACACACACACACATACATATACACATACATTTACACACATACATATACACACACACAGACATACATATACAAACACGTACACACACACACATATATATATAAACACATACATATACACACACACACAGACATACATATACACACATACACGTACAAACACACACATACATATACTTCGGCTCTAAGCACACAAGAATGCAGCTGAGAATGGATGAATGAATGAATGAATGAATGAATAGATGAATGAATAAATGAATGAATGGATGGATGAATGAATGAATGAATAGATGAATGAATAAATGAATGAATGAATGGATGAATGAATGAATGAATGAATAGATGAATGAATAAATAAATGAATGAATGGATGAATGATCAGAGGTGATCAGATCATTCCTGCTGCATTTAGGTTTGTACATCAAAGTCAACTTTATTGTCATTTTCTCACAGACATTTGCAGAAACTGAAATGACGTTTCCCTCCGTCCACGGGGCAAAAATGCAAAACACTTAAATATATGTACAAAAATATGTTTGATGATGTCATCAGTGATGGTATTTCTGCAGAAGAGGAAGGATAATGGTCGCGTCAGAGACCCCCGAACCGCTGACATGCCCGTGTGTGTGTATGTGTGTATTTGTGTGAGTTTGTGTGTGTACGTGTATGTGTGTGTATCATGCGTGCTTGTGTGTCTATGGGTGTGTGTGTGTATCTTAGTGTGTGTGTGTGAGTGTGTGTCTATGGGGTGTGTGTGTATGTTAGTGAGTGTGTGTGTGTGTGTGTGTATCTCAGTGTGTGTGTGTGAGTGTGTGTCAATGGGTGTGTGTGTGTATCTTAGTGTGTGTGTGTGAGTGTGTGTCTATGGGGGTGTGTGTGTATCTTAGTGAGTTTGTGTCATGGGTGTGTGTGTGTATCTTAGTGTGTGTGTGTGTGTCTATGGGTGTGTGTGTATCTTAGTGTGTGTGAGTGTGTGTCTATGGGTGTGTGAGTGTGTGTCTATGCGTGTGTGTGTATCTTAGTGAGTGTTTGTGTGTGTGTGTATTTGTGTGTGTGTGTGTGTGTGTGTAGAAGCCATTGTCTGAATGGTTCAGACTTCACTCTCTTGACACAATCAAAATGGCAGCACTTCTTCCTTTTCTTCCTCAAAGCTAATGCATCAGTGGCTCCGCCCCCTCCGCTCTACAGCGCCGTTTGGTGCAGACATCTCAACGCACCATTGGTCAAGGCACCAAACAAATGGAAATCCGCCAGCCTGCTGAAATTACTGATGGTTATCTTTCCTAGCTTCCCCCCCATGTCCCACAATCCCACCACTGACATACCTTAGTGATTCTCTCAGCCCCCCCTCCCCCTCAGATTATAGCTTCTTCATCACCGGCGGGCTTCTTTTCTGTCCCTTTATTCTTCATCCCTCTCTCCTATTGCTGTTATAGGAGCATCAAGATGGAAACTCAGCGACTCAAAGGCTCATTTTTATTTTTTCATGAGCGCTGAGAGTCGATGTCAACGTCGTCTGGTAGAACATCACATGACACCGAACCGACCGGTACCAGAAACCTGTCAGTTAAATGGTGATACCTGTCCGGATCTGACATACTGGTTGGCCATCTCCTCATCGCTTATTTAAGTGAAACCTGGCCTGAGTAATCTGTCAGTATGTGTGAGTAATCTGTTACTGTATGTGAGTAATCTGTTACTGTGTGTGAGTAATCTGTTACTGTGTGTGAGTACTCTGTTACTGTGTGTGAGTAATCTATTACTGTGTGTGAGTACTCTGTTACTGTGTGTGAGTACTCTGTCAGTATGTGTGAATAATCTGTTACTGTGTGTGAGTAATCTGTTACTGAGTGTGAGTAATCTGTTACTATGTGTGAGTAATCTGTCAGTATGTGTGTGAGTAGTGTGAGTAATCTGTTACTGTGTGTGAGTAATCTGTTACTGAGTGTGAGTAATCTGTTACTATGTGTGAGTAATCTGTTACTGTGTGTGAGTAGTGTGAGTAATCTGTTACTGTGTGTAAGTAATCTGTTACTGTGTGTGAGTACTCTGTCAGTATGTATGAGTAATCTGTTACTGTGTGTGAGTAATCTGTTACTGAGTGCGAGTACTCTGTCAGTATGTGTGAGTAGTCTGTGACTGTGTGTGAGTACTCTGTCAGTATGTGTGAGTAGTATATTATTGTGTGTGAGTAGTCTGTTAGATATCTTCTGCCATGTTCTTCTACACAGTTTCTGTGGGTCAGAGCCAGGCTGTAAATACCACCTGTGGCCACTAGAGGGAGCGACATTCTCACACTGCAACCTTTGGTTTTAGTAAATCCAACATTTTGCCCTGTAAAAAGAAAAGTAATGGAGGTAGAAGGTGGGTCGACTGAGGAAAACAGGTTTTTAACTTTTATTGGCCACATAACATTAATTAATCAGTTTTAGGTTTAGTCCTGATCGGAGACAGACGAGCGGAAAACATTCCCTCCTGGTGAGAAGAAGTAAGGTTTGGACCAGGTTCAGATCTCAGAGGCGGATTAAAAGACATGTTGGTCCACTTTAAGTTCTCACACAGTTTATGTGACACCTCAATCAATTCTCTCCAGTCATTTTATATATGAGAGGGCGTCAAAGCGGACAGACAGACAGACAGAAACAGACAAAGACAGACAGATACAGACACTGACAGACAGAGAGACACAGAGACAGACAGACAGGGAGACACACAGACAGACAGATACAGACACAGAGAGACACAGAGACAGACAGACACAGAGAGACACAGAGAGACACAGAGACAGACAGACACAGAGAGACACAGAGACAGACAGACAGAAACAGACAAAGACAGACAGATACAGACAGACTGATGGACAGACAGAGAGACACAGAGACAGACAGACAGGGAGACACACAGACAGACAGATACAGACACAGAGAGACACAGAGACAGACAGACACAGACAGATACAGTCACAGACAGACGGACAGACAGAGAGACACAGACAGACGGACAGAAAGACAGATACAGACACAGACAGACGGACAGACACAGAGATAGACAGACAGACAGACACAGATATAGACAGACAGACAGACAGAGAGAGAGACAGAGAGAGACACAGAGACAGACAGACGGACAGACAGACCGACAGGGAGACACACAGACAGACAGAGACAGACACAGAGATAGACAGAAAGACAGATACAGACAGACAGACAGACAGACAGAGAGAGACACAGAGACAGACAGACGGACAGACAGGGAGACAGACACACACACACACACACACACATATGAGGATGAGGAGGTGAACCATCGTGGGGTCAGACCTTATCTTTGCAGCACTAAAGCTCTCCTTTATTATAAACACCTGAGGATCCAGACAGCTGACCTGCTGGGTTGGACCATGACCACAGCAGAACCGACAGGAAGTGTCAGGCAGAGAAGCGATGGGAACAGGAAGTTGTTGGCTGGTGTAGAGGAAGTACATGGCAGTGAATGGAGGATCCGGTCTGGTGTAGAAGGTCTCTTTGAGAACATATAACCAACTGGACAAAGTGTTCAGAAGAGAGACTTGAAGATGTGGTTCAACTAAAGCCAGTCCTGGATCCTGAATCAAGTCGTCTGAGAGCGACAGATGGACCAATCCAAATATTCCTCTACTGTCCAGATCTCCTTCAGCTCAGACAGAACCTCCATCGCCTCCACCCATCCGAAGGAGGTAGGTCTTCCCAGACGGAGGTGTGATGGGAAGGCAGATATTCCCTGGAAGCTCAAGAGCTACAAATGGACGAACAAAGAAACTATTTGTGTTCCAGTCGGCCCAATTTACTGGCTGCTGTTCTTTGATCGTGTGGACGAACAGCCCAACCCACCACCACCCACCACCAACCCCCTCTGAGTGTCTCAATCACTTCTAATTTATCCTCCCTACCCTGAGAGAGAGGGAGAGAGAGACCACCCAAGTCCGGCCTCCCTCCCTGTGCTGCTCCCCAGCAGAGGAGGATCAGCTCCATCTCCTCCGTCCTCAGGCTGGAGGAGGATCCATGAAGTATCTGTCTGCTTCAGGAGGACAGCAGGTCCACTCAGGTGTGTCCGAACACCCTCAGCCGATCACACATCCATCACCTGTGTGTGTGTGTAGACCTGTCTCTATGTGTATGTGTGTGTGTGTGTGTGTCTGTGTGTAGACCTGTCTTTGTGTGTATGTGTGTGTGTATGTGTATGTGTGTGTAGACCTGTCTGTGTGTGTATGTGTGTACGTATGTGTGTGTGTGTGTAGACCTGTCTCTATGTGTATGTGTGTGTGTGTGTCTGTGTATGTGTATAGACCTGTCTTTGTGTGTATGTGTATGTGTGTGTAGATCTGTATGTGTATGTGTGTGTAGATCTGTATGTGTATGTGTGTGTAGATCTGTATGTGTATGTGTGTGTAGATCTGTATGTGTATGTGTGTGTAGAGCTGTGTGTATGTGTGTGTGTCTGTGTATTTAGACCTGTCTGTATGTGTATGTGTGTGTAGACCTGTATGTGTATGTGTGTGTAGACCTGTATGTGTATGTGTGTGTAGACCTGTATGTGTATGTGTGTGTAGACCTGTATGTGCCTGTGTGTGTAGACCTTTGTGTCTGTGTGTGTCTTTGTGTGCAGACCAAGAAAAAGGCCTCTGCTGTCGTCCACACACAAGCTAACGCTGCTACAAGCTAACGCTGCTACAAGCTAACGCTGCTACAGTTTGACAAACCCCACTGGCACCTGGAACAAGGTCAGAGGTCAGATGAGACCAGAGTGGAGTTTTTTGGACAGAAGAACAGCAGAGTTTTATAGTGGAGAACAAACAAAGAGATGATTTATAGCCGCTGACGCTGGAAGGCTGGAATAGAAACCTACTCCGTCGGTCCTGCAGTGAACAGAACCTCCACCAGAGATTTAGAGTGCTCATAACTTCCCCTGATGCCATCTCTCTCTCTCTGACACTTGTATGGATAACCCCTCGTAGGGGACGCCTCCAGGCTCATCCATCACATGCAGGTCTGAATGAAGCGACTTAGGGCTGCCATTAAAACCATTATTGGTGGACAACATACTCCTGACTTCAGCCCAGTTTCAGTCTTAAAGAAGTTCTGTTCATCACCACTCCCTCTCTCTACACAAGAGTCATGACTTCATCTCTGGCTGGTTGTAATGTTTTGGTTTACTTCTGTATATCACCTCTCATCATAAGAAACACAGGAAGGACCTCCACAGGCTGAGGGTTCAGATCTAGGTGTTTATCAGATGCTGAGTGGAAAAACCGTGGAGGACGGAGTCAGAAGTGTTTTTACACCATGTGTGGAGAATCTTTCTCACCTGTAACCGGACAAACACCTGATACCAGTTTTATGGTTTAGGCCCCAGAATGTGATTTCATGTTTCCTGTTACCAGCAGTTTAGTGTTTCAGTTAAATGCTCTTATTTTGAAGGAGTAGAGAGGAAGTTGAGTTTGCCGGTGTGTTGTGAGAGTTCTGCTTTGGTGAGAAAATAAATCTAGTGTTACACTACTTCCCCTGTTTTATTATTCTGTACTTTCAAAGTAAAAGCATGTGTCATAAACCCTCGACCTCAGACACAAAACAAAAATAAAACCCCGTTACACATTTACCCTCGCTGGTTAGCCTTTCAGGGCCTCTAGCTAACTGCTAAGCTAACATGCTAACTGCTGAAACTGAAGAAAGGAAATGTATTTGAACAAGGCTTGAATAAAATATATATTTTAGTTTGATTTGTCAGTAGTTGTCGGTGGATCAGTCCCTCCTTCACCACCAGGACGTCTCACTCTAGCGCCTCACGGTGGTGGAGAACTGAAGAGGACATGTGGGAATTCTCACTCGCCATGTCAGTCTTGTATTCTGGTTGTTGATTGGTTCAGGAGGACGTCCTCCTTGTAGCATCACTTCCTGTGTTTTGGCCAATAGCAGAATAAAGAAGCAGACTGAATTCCATTAAAGTGATCTAGTAGATCTAGTAGATCTAGTAGATCCCACCTCCAGAGGAGGAGAGTGAAGTCTGTCCTCCTCTGCTCTCCACGTTTATTATCTTAACAGAATCCTTCATATTCTGTCATTATGGACGGACGTCTCTGTTTGTCCTGGATCTTTGACCTTAATCTGAAGCAGGACATTATTTTTGCAGCCCTGCAGGTAAACTCTCTAAGGGATGAAGGAGCATGGTTCCTCCTCCTCCTCCTCCTCCTCTTCCTCCTCCTCCTCCTCCCAGTGGGCAAGAGATGGAGGAGGAGGAGGAGGAGGGGAGGCTCTGATGATTGATTCTGTCAAACATTTCTTCAGCACACAACGGTTCTGACCCGTAGTACACCAGGACTGTACCAAACAACCACAGGCTGACCAACTCTATGGGACTCATTAGCAAAGACAATCCAACAGGACATGAAATACTAGAAGTACCTGAAACTGAGAATCACAGTATAAATACTTATGAAGTAATACAGTAATACTGTTTCACTGTGTGAACCTGGACTGTTTCACTGAATGAACCTGGACTGTTTCACTGAATGAACCTGGACTGTTTCACTGTGTGAACCTGGACTGTTTCACT
>VRLP01007313.1:0-22539 GCA_009660295.1 Lophius piscatorius | reverse complement strand
AATCCTTCTGCTCACTTACAAAGCCCTTAACGGTCAGGCACCAACGTATCTGAAGGAGCTCATAGTTCCATATTATCCAATCAGAACTCTGCGCTCCCAGCATGCAGGGTTACTGGTAGTCCCTAGAGTCTCCAGAAGTAGAATGGGAGCCAGAGCGTTCAGCCTTCTTGCTCTTCTCCTGTGGAACCATCTCCCAATCTCGGTTCGGGTGTCAAAGACCCTTTCTAGATTTAAAAGTAGGCTTAAAACTTTACTTTATGATAAAGTTTATAATTAAGGCTGGCATAAGCTAGCTCTTAGCTATGCTGCTATAGTTTTAGACTGCTGGGGGATCTCCCATGATGCACTGAGCTTTTCTCTGTTCCTCTCTCAATGTCACTCTTTATACATCCTTCTCACTTTAACGCATGTTACTGGATTAATGCATGTTACTAACTTGACTTCTTCCCTGGAGTCTTTGTGTTTTCTCTCCCTGTAAGGTCACATGGTTGGTGACTACATCTGCTGTTGTGGACCTGCTCATGTGGATGCTCATGATGATAATTACTATTATTATTATTATTATTATTATTATTATTATTGTATAGTATTTCCCCATAGCTATCGCTTAATGTTACATTACTATTAATGTTATTATCAACCTGGGACCCCTGCTGCCGCCGCGGCACGACCATGGAGAGGTTGAAGAAAGTTGATTATAGCTGATATCTTTGCTGCTTTTTCCCCCATCTGTAAAAAAAAAAAAAAAAAAACAGTCCAAAGAAAAGACAGGAACCAAAAGCAAGAGGAGCAGTCAAGGTGTACAAGGATCCAAATTTAATGCATGAGAAACAAATTAGAAAAACACTAGGAAGTGGCTGGGACGACTAATGACACGAGGAAACATCAACAACAAACTGGCACATGAGAACAGGTGAGCACAGGCTACATACACTGAGATAACGAGACAATAGGTGGGTTAACATGGGAAACTTTTCTCCTTTCCGAATCAAACCTTTTTCCAAATTGCAATGTCGGTCGCCTGTTTGCATGACTTGTGATCTTTTTACATGCATCGACTCACCTAATCGGAAACACTTTCACACATGCGCAAACGATCAATATTCCCGTTCAGAAGGTGGCGATAATGCTTCAGTGAGCTCGTTGCCGACCGCCAACAAGCGCCCAGAAGAAGAATATGACAAAAAAGTGACTTTTCGCCCATTCAACCCTCCAAAAACGTTAAAATATTTTCCCGGAATGAAATCTAATTCGGAAAGGTTCTTTCCATTTGGAAAGGGGTGTTTACATGCATTCTCTTATCCATTATACGTCTTTTCCATATTTAATCAGAATTAGGCTGTCCAAGTAAATTACTTACTCACAACCAATCACAGTTCAGACACAGAGAGGGGACAAGTGTGGAAACACACAAAGACAGAGGACATGAGAACCAAACTTAAAAACCAAACAGAGAACAAAAGTGTAAACAAGACTGCAAAGAAACAACACAGAAAGTGCAAACAAACAGAAAAACATGGAACTAAGCTTTCAAAATAAAAGAGAAGAGAAAACAGATCGAAACAGTGACAATAATCTTCAAAATAAAACGAGAAAACCAATACAAAATAAACCCAGAAAGGAAGGAAAGTACCTAGGCATAAATATGAAAATAAATAAAACTTCAAAAATAAAATCTGTAAGCTAAAACTGAATTCACCGAGGAATTTCTAAGTGTAAACAGAGTCATGACATATATATTGATGAATGATATTAAAATAGTCGGTCAAGTTAATAGCTGAGATGTTTGAGTCCCAGCGACTAAAACTAAATCTAAACCTCAGAAGATCATCAGATGACACCATCCTCAAATCAAACGAGTCCCACTATCATCCTTGGATGGAGACAGATCAGAAAACAACTAAGAACGTTGTAGTATTCGCACCGGGCCAGTAAGTGGCTCTGGAATGATCTAACAATACCAAAGGAAAAGAACAGCGACCCTACCCTAGAGTCATCAGAGTCGATAGTCCTTCAGGTATTTTATTGTTCTGTCTGGGCGTGGCTAACAGATGATTTACACGATTACTTTATGGTCGCACATGAAGCGCTGCTGTGTCATCACAGTTTTCATAATGACTGCGTTTTGCCGGTTTACACAGAATTGTTTCAGAGGTTTTTGTCTTGTTTTGTTTGTTGTGCTGTTATTTCTGCTTATTGGGGAATTATACGACCTATTGCAGTTAATCAAGTTTACTTTGGTTTTCATGTTAGCATAATAACATTAGCTAATTGACTTAAACTTCTCTGTTGTTTGGTTTTTGGTCAAAAACTAAAGAGCCAGAGAAATATTTTTGTCTCGCTGCTTAAGTTCTTCATCATCATCTAAATCATCGCAGTAATCTATCCTTCATTTATCGCATACAGTCATAAACAGTACAATATAGTGAAATTATTTCTCTACAAAGGAAGCCCCATTGAAGCCCTCAAGGCATATTGGGTTCAGGGTCTTACTCAAGAACCCTACGACATGTAGACGCTAGCTCTGCTACTTAGCTACAGCCGCCCCTTGTCTCACCAGATTCACGTAAATCATCAATTTCTAGGCCTTTTATTTCTAAGAATGAACTTTATTCTGGAGAAAACTCTTCAAAGCCAACGTTTTCGTTGGGCTTTAAAACGGTCATTAACGGAACGCTTGTCTGCAGCGTTCGCCTCAGCTTGCCCTAGTTAAGTGCTCGCCGCTCTAACTGAATCGCTTCCTTTTCCACTTTCATTTGGACCAGACACACTCAGCCTCAGATGCTCTTCCTTTCTCTCCGAATAACGCTGAATCGCTAAATCCTCTTCCTGCGGCGCTCGGAGATTACGAGTGCGTATAAATCTGTTGGAGGTAATTGGTTTCCTGAGGTGGGGGATTTTTTGGTTTCTCTGAGATGAGAGCTTCTGGTAGCATCAGGTCTGTCAACGAGCTCCTCTAATTGGCTTACGGACTCAAATTGATGGGGGAGCGATCCAACCCTAAACTTGGAAGTCAGACGGCAGGAAATTTTGTTGCTTAAAAATATATTTGCATGTTAAACACACCTCATCTACGGGGGTTAAACATTCAAAAACTACTGGTCTTACTGGACCTGAATTGGTTTGAACCCCAACCTTCAGAACCCTCATCTTATTCCTAGTACCCAAACATCTGGAAAAAAAACTGTTTATAACTTATTGTAAGGACTTAATAGTCCACAAATCTGCAAGTTTTAACTCCGCCATGGAAGGATGTAATGTTTCACCCAGGTCAGTGATCTGTCTGTCGACTATCAGTTTTTCTGTCTGTCTGTATGTCTCTCTTTCTGTCTGTGTCATCTGCCAGTCTGTCTGTATTCATCTGTCAGATCTGTATGTGTAGTCTGTCTGTTTGTGAGTCGTCTGTCTGTGTGTCGCCTGTCTGTGTGTCATCTGTCTGTAATTTGTCAGTCTTTCTGTCTGTCTGTTTGTATCATCTGTAGTTCTGTCTGTGTGTAGTCTGTCTGTCTGTGTGTCGTCTGTCTGTGTGTCATCTGTCTGTTATCTGCCAGTCTATCTGTCTGTGCCACTTGTCAGTCTGTCTGTGTCATATGTCGGTCTAACTGTCTGTGTGTCGTCTGTCAGTCTGTCTGCGTCATCTGTCGGTCTTTCTGTCTGTGTGTCATCTGTCAGTCTGTCTGTGTCATCTGTCTGTCTTTCTGTGTGTAGTCTGTCCGTCTGTATGTCGTCTTGTCTGTCTGTCTGTCTGTCTTTCTGTCTGTCGGTCTGTCTGTTGCTTAGTTGAAACTGTGTCCATTATTGTTATTTTGATTCCTTTAATGTTTCTTTGGGTGGGAGATGGGGGCTCAGAGGGCTGAACAAAGACGCTGAAGTGGAAGGTTTAGTAGATGACTGGCTACAGTCATCTACTAAACCTTCTTGTATTTGAGCAATAATCAAATAATTTGTGGTAGTTGTTGGCAGATTTAGAGTCTGGCTATAAGTCAGACATTAATGACCAATATGCATAGTTTTTTCCTTTCCCTTGGGAACTGTTGTGTCTTGGAAGAGGTTTGTACCGTCTGAATGCTTTGTCTGAGGACCTCAATCTCATCACGTACTTTCTGGGGACCAAACCCAAACCTCTAAGACCCTCAATTATAATGCATTGTGAGGACAAGGGAGACCAAAGCCTTGGCGGGAATTCTATATATATATATATATATGGGAATAAATATATATATAGCTCAACAAAGCCCTAACTCTACTGCTACTTCAACTGACACCGTAAATACACTTTAAAGCCATCGCAGACATTCGTACATGATTACCAAACTATGATCCCAACTTATTTGAGCGGCCCCACGCTTTAGGAAAGAGGAGTTACACCAAGCAAACTCTTTGCTAGCTTACATTTGGGAAAACAAAGTTACATCCAATGAGCGCCAAAACTCAACAGTGTGAAAAGAAAAGAAAAGATGCGTGCATCGGCAAACAGCAAAGTCATCGCTGACGAGCATTCCTACTCTGTGGTGAGCACTTACAACGCCTGCTTCAAAAATAAAGAACAGAACCAAGATATTAGCTAATAGCCTTTGCCCGACTCGCCACTGGATAGCCCAGCTCCCAAAAGAAGAAACGTGAAGGACACTTCGCTGTATGAGCTTCAGGCTAACATCGTCAGTGCCATCACGGCCAAAATATATCACAAGAGAGGACAAGCTAGAAAACGGGATAAATTACTACAGCAACACCATCGAGGAACTAAAATGTTACCTAAAATGTTTGTAGGGAGAAGTTTGTGACGTCAAAAGAGGAAAAGCAGATGCTGATGGAGAAATACAAAAAGCAGCAAATCGAGATCAGTGCCTTTACTGGAAGATTGGCCGACTCAGAACGCTATAAAATCTGGTGTGGATGATCGGAAGGACGAGGAAGCGAGGCAGAAGGTTTTACTTTGGTGAGGACGTAATGACGATGGAGAAAGATGCCAGAGCTGCTTTATGGCCAGTAGTTGGACGGTCAGAGGGCTTCCTTTAACCGAAGCTATCTGACCGTCCAACTACTGGCCATAAAGCAGCTCTGGCATCTTTATTCACCGGGAAGCTTTTCTCTTCCTGGTGAAGAGAAAAGCTTTTCTTTTTTCTTTTTTTTTTGAAAAGAGGTGAAAGCCGATCTTGATCTTTTTACAGGAATGTAATTCCAGCCTAGTTGATTTAAAACCCCGGAAGAACATGTGGGGTAATGAAATCCGGCTCCAATCATTCTGCTGGAGTAACCCCCTGAAAACACAGATTTAAAGGTAAAATATTAGAATCTAGGAGTGACATCCTGCTTTTTCTTACTGTTGAAACTGCATCAGTTTGTATTAACGGATGTTTGTGGTTATAACTAACCTACATAGAATGCAGCAATGCTTGAAGTATTAGAGGAACTATTAACTTGCTCTTTCAAACATATCTATCAGCTAAACTTATAGTAAGCGGCGAGTTTAATGGGGTTTGGTATCCCTGACATATGGAGGTGTCAAAACACAACAGTCAGACGATTCACCTGGGCAAGAAAGACTTCTCTGCTCAACAAGAATCGATTTTTTGCTGACATCGACAGAGCTTGAACCCATACAACGTTAAAGAAGTCGACATTTCCCCCGCTATTATGACAGAGCACAAAGTTATAAAACTGAGACTGGATCTTAAAAACAATCAGAACAACAAAATGAATGTTGCCTTACTGAAAGTGTAATAGTTCTCCAATGAAAGATGAAGAGTTGGTATCAGATGTCAGTTAAGTCATGGGAACATTATGGAATACAGCTACAGTAAGGAATTAATATGGTAAGCATTGGGAATTTTAAAATATGAAATATGAAACCTGGCCATATCCTATGGGGAGAAATCCCAAAAGAAAGCCAGAATGGAGAATATAAATAGAGAAATCTCCACTTCCACTGCAGGTTAGAATTCAGTCAACGAAAACAATCCTGCTATCAATTCAGAAAGGTTACAGAAGGACGTGGATAATGTATACGCAGCAAGAGCCAGAGGGGCCTTTCGTACACTCTCGTCGGAAATGTTTGGAAGTGGTTGAAGAGAACAGCAGGTACTTCTTAGTAATAATCAGGAATTCAGGCATATTATTATCATATCCGAATCTGCTGCAGATCCTTTGTGTTAATGCGAAAACTTAAAAAGCTATTTTCAAATTTTAGACCCAAATAGACCTTAGTGCGAAGAAGAACTAGAATAGTGTTTTGGGGAAAGTTCTGTTGTACATTTCTGACACTAGGGGGAACTCTATCTCCAAAATTGTAAGGCCATAATCTATCAACCATTTAGTCCAGATTTAGTGCACATGAATCGTGTCGAGGAGGTCTATCGTGTATACATCCTGTTTTACTCCAAATTATGTGAATATAAATAAACTCAAAAAATTTTTTACTATGCACATAGACCTTAGTGCGGGGGAAGAACTGGAATGATTTTGGGATAGGTCAGTTTTATATTTCTGACACTAGGGGGAGCTTTAGCTTCAAAAGTTTTCAGTCCATTGTTTCTCAACTGTTTTCCAATATAGTCCAAATTGTAAGCATATGAATAGACTTGCATAGATCTATCTTGAATAGATATATCATATTTTATCTAATAGTTTATTATTATTATACTCACTAATGGGAGCTTCTTTGCAAATACCACTGTATTTCAGCCCTGACCACTTAATTGTGGATCTGATGTTGTTCTACTTTCGTGAATAGAAATCGACTCAAGGACAACTATCTTCTATATCATATTTTACTCTAAAGGGTTCATATTTTATTCACTAGGAGGCAACTTTCTTCACGCAAAAACACTGTTTTTCCGACAAAACTTCAGCTTTAATTTCAGGAGTTCAATCAGGTGGGTGGCTTATTCAATGCAGGGGATTGGGGACTTTTCGGGGCTATACCCTTAATGTCGGGGTCGACAGCATAGGCCGACTATTATTTTAGATTTTCCAAAGGCATATATACAGTTTCCAATAGCTTTATTTTTGACTGCCTTAACTTCTTCAATTTTAATATTTCTTTAAATCAAAGCAATCCAAAAGTTATACAATGGTTATAACAGCTCCATCTACCTGCCCTACGGTGCATCGCCCAAATTTGACATAAAGAGAGAAATTTGCCAGGGCTGTCCCATCTCTCCTGTTCTCACTGGTTGGCCCAGTTCTCGGCTTATTATTAACCCAACTTCTTTTCAAAAGCATCAATCCATGTGGTAAGCAAATCAAAATATGACAACTGGCTGATGCCACCAGCTTGATTTTCGAGGGCAAAAATCCCCCAGGCTTAATCTGTAATCCAGACCTTCTCCGATGTTTAAATCTTCATGTGAGTAAATGTGAAATTCTTGCACTTAAACACATCGCAGACACTCATATATGTACAATCCCAATAAAAGATACAGTAAAAATATTTAGTATTTACTACTGCAAAAAGAATGATGAGAAATGAAAGAACAATAATCTGGACGCTGTAATGTCTTCTATTCAGTCTTAATTCAACTCCAGGTTAGGCAGAGATTTATCTATCCATGGAAGAGTGCTACTAAAGAAGGCTGAAGGTCTCTTAAGAACCTCTCATGTCTTTACCTCTGTTGATGACACCAAACATAAAACCTCTTGCCAAAATCAGACTTCTCTTTAACTCTATTTGGAAAAATAAGATGGAGAAGGAGGTGAAGAAAAGAAAAGAAAGGGAAAGAAGCTTAGATGTTAGCTGTTAGCTGGTCGTATGTCTGAGGCTTCTGTTGTTGCACTGCTTGATTTAGTTCATCTACATTCCGTGTTTGTGGTTGAATGACAATAGAATAGAATATCATAGTATAGAATAGAATAGAATAGCATAGAATAGAATAGAATAGAATAGAATAGAATAGAATAGCTTCATCGTCATTTTCCAACAAGGTTTGCTTGTGCGGTGCCTAATAAACGATATATTACCTCTTATTACACACTCGTGTGCAAACATGTTTGCCCACTGTAGCTCAGTAGGTAGAGGGGCCGTCTCCTGATCGGAGGGTAGTCGGTTGGAGCAAGACCCTGAACCCAATATGCCCCCCCGGCTCTTCAAAGGGGCTGCCCACTGCTCCCTCAGTGATGGGTTCAATGCAGCGAAACCATTTCACTATGTTGTACTGTGTATGACTGTATGTGATTAATAAAGTATTCATTTTAATTATTATAACTATTAGAAATAATAATTAATAGTAATAGAAACATAATCACCCCAAGAGCAACAATGCCTGTTAAAAATTGATTGACGGACCAGAATGTTGGGGACACTGTATGAACTCTCCGGAAAAAATACAAAGAGTTGTTATTTAAGATTATACATAAATATTATCTCCTAAACTCCATTATTTCTTAATGTATCCCCAACATAGAGTGGTTCTCTTTCTGTAACCATCTGCTTATTATATTAGCTAAATTCTATATATATATTTGAGCTTTTTGGTGCATCGTGTTTTACTTATGACTATATTTGTGTAAATTTGCTGTTTTTCCTTGTTTCTGTAAAGTGACCTTGAGTGTCTTGAAAGGTTTTTCGAAGGCTTTCTTTCAAACATATAGATCTGGAAATATATTTTCAAACATAACTAAATTAAAACAACTTTACTGTTTTCTATTAGGACAACCAATTGTACTTGTTTGCACAATGAATTGTATATTAACAGACTTCAATAAAGAAAAAAAGAATAACAGTGTGGGATCCCCGGTCATGCCGGTGATGTTGATGGATTTAATGATGACTGGACTATCTCTCCATCCTAACGAATTGTATTCATGGTCATGACTTTTTGTGTTTATTTGAAGCAACAATCACAATCACGCCTGGAAGGGTTTTCTGTCCACTTGTGCAACAATAGTAACAGCTTTAATAAAAGGTTTGAGCCATCCATCCCTTTTCTTTGGTGATTTGGTCCCAGCACAATATCTTCAGTTTTTCTTTTAAAATTAGGTAAAAGAATATTACAAATAGAATATTATAAAAAAAGCTCCCCCTAGTGAGTTAAATAGGAACTACCAGAGTAAAACATGATATTTAAAATATAAAGCTCCTCAAGTCGATTCCAACTTTTGAAGATAAAAGTCCCCCTAGTGTCAGAAATATACCCCAACCTTTCCCCAAATCAATCCAGTTCTTCCTCGCACTAAGGTCACTGTGGTTTTGAGTTATCGCGTTAACACGAAGAATCAGCAGCGGATGCGTTGGATGTGTAAGCGGCGGCAGTGATGGAGATTCCATAATTTCCCAGGTTGTTTGGGGATATAATGATACTGATCCAAGCACACAGCTCTGGGGAACTCCTGGAGTAACATTGCTGTCCTCGTACGTTAGGGAGCATGTTTCTAACTGTTTTCATTTAACATATAATTAAAAAATCGGAATCCCTTTTAAAGAAACCGAAGGTGAGCATCTACCCGTGTTGTTCGGACTCACTTCGTTTCGTCAACAAATATTTGAAAATCATTGGTTTAACTGGTTAGTGACCAAACATCAAGCCCCACCCCCCTTGTTTTGACCAGAGTAAAAAAGAACACCGGTATAGCTTGTATGTTTCTGATGCATTTTGAGGACCAGAACCTGGAGGCCCTGAGGTTTGCTGTGACTTCCTTGAGATGAGAGACCATAATTGTAAAGCTTTTAGCCGAATAAGTAATTTAAGACTGACATTTATTTATTTATTTTTAATGACCACCTCCCAACTTTACTTACGTATTCTCTCAACATATCCTAACCCTAACCCTGATCCATAGTTCTGTATCATACATCTTCAGGATCTAAACCAACCAGCATAAATGTCTTTGCTGGGACCTCACTAACCATTACTAGTCATTTAAGTACCTATGAACAAAAAGGGGGAGTTTAGGAGTGACTGTGTACCAGTTCGTTCATGCTTGTGTTTCTGTTCTGCTGAAAATGTCCCAGAAATGTCAGAAAACAAACAGTTTAAACTTCTCCAAGCATTTCCCTCAACACTTTCTCCCTGGGGAAGGTTTTCATGTGTGTGAATATAAATCAGCCTCTTCTATCAGTTCTACGAAATTCTGCCTCGAGGTCTCAGCTGAACAATGCCCAGCTTTTCTGATTGACAGCTCAGCAAAGAAGCCCAATTCCCAGCATGCTCTGCTCCTCCTCGCACCACGCTCATGCTGTGCAGTTCTTTACAGTGGATATTGGGGTGAGAATTGTTTCCGCCCAAGCTGATCATTCTAGTCCGTCTGCTGTCGGCTCCTGATTCAACAGTTAGGAGGTAAACATGGTGGAAACGTCCTTAACCCCATTGTTGGGAAGTAAAACCACATAAAGAGAGACCGCATCGTTAATATATCTGAGGTCAAAGAGCCAAACAGAGAACCAGGGAAAATCATGATCTTAGATGACATAATCACATCATAACGTAGTTTGAAGACCTTGACCAACAGTAGCTTATGTCAGCTACCAACATGATGTTTGAGGGCTTTGAGCTAATGTTAGCTAATGTCAGCTATCATCATGTTGTTTAAATGAGTAAGCTAATCTCAGCTATCCACTTTTGATGAAAGAATACTATGAGCTAACGTAAGCTAATGTCAGCTATCAACATGATGTTTGAGGGCTTTGAGCTAATGTTAGCTAATGTCAGCTATCATCAGGTTATAAGAATGCTCCGAGCTAAAGTAAGCTAATATCTGCTATTGACAAGTTGCTGAATTATTCTCTGAATTAATGTCAACTATTTTCAGCTATCATGGTGCCGTAAGAATTCTTTAAGCTCACATTTGCTAATGTCAGCTATCAACATGTTGTTTAAAGGAGTAAGCTAATCTCAGTTATCCACTTTTGATGAAAGAATACTATGAGCTAACGTAAGCTAATGTCAGCTATCATCATGTTGTAAGACAGTTAAGAGCTAAAGTTAGCTAATTTCAGCTATCAACATGTGTTCAAACAGTCTGAGCTAACAATACTTATGTCAGCTATCAACATATTGTAAGACAGCTATGAGCTAATTTCTAGCTAATATCAGCTATGAACATGATGTTTAAACACCCAGAGCTAACAGTAGAGATTGTCATCTATTATCTTGTTGTAAGAAAGCTAGGAGCTAAGGTTAGCTAATGTCAGCTATCATGATGTCAGTTAAACATTAAGCGCTTACAATAGCTACTGTTAGGTCATTCTAATTGTCCACAGTGGATGAGAATCATGGGTAATAGAAGTAGTGTAGAAAAGTTAGGAAAGTAAAAGTCTCTCCTACAAAATAACAGTGAGAACCAAACTCACTAAAATAAATCATGGTAATTAAGTGTCCACTGTGTAAAAATTGAGGGAGTTGTTAAGGGCTATCTCTTTGAATAAATAAAACATGATATTCATAACTAGGTTTTTTTGTGTAGTTACTTTAAGCTGAAATAAAAAATAAAAAAGAGTTTATTTTTTAAAAAGCCGTTTTTATCTCCATGGCACTAGTCCTAACTTTTTACTATGTATGACATCACGTTCATACAGAATTTTATGTTTCAAGATTCAGCTTCTTTTTTTTTTTTTTGTAAATGGAGGATCATACTTAATCAGAAAAAGAAAAAAACGGAGCACCAGGCCTTGCCGTCAAAGCAAACATAAAGACTCAGATAAAATGTTGGCTCTGAGTCGCCAGCCTCCTTCCAAGCAGCCGCATTAGCAGAGGCATTAGCTTCAGAGCGTCCCATCCCCGCCCGGATCTCAACGCTTATCGGGATCGCGGGCTGGGAGTGCGCCATCTCTCCTCCCAAGCCATCAATCCAAAACCAACAGCCATCCATGGCTGGGCTATGGCTACGCAAGAATCTCCGGTTAGGCTCAGGAAGAACTCAGTCAGAGAGGAAGAGGAGCTCGCAGCAGCCCCCCCCCCCAGCTAGATGTAACCAAATGTTCCACTCTGGACCTTCAAGACTAGTTGCCAGAGCAGCTGCTTGTTCGCAGACACAGATGGTGTCTGAGAAGCGACTGAATTAACACTGAACTCATCACTAGGAGCACAGCTGTCTTCTGGACAGTCCTTGTTTCCATTGCCACATCTGAGTAAACACCACATCTGATCAATTTGTAATTATCCAGCAAAATGGGATGATCAGAATCATTAGACTCTCTCCGTCAAATACTGCTAAGTCGTCGTGATGAGGATATCGTGAATTCCTGTCAGATCATAGAAGCTTTATAAAAGTTTGTGGTTGGGCACAGACCGCCGCCGTCAGTCAGGGAAGTTCAACAGAGACAACTTTATTATTTTTTACTCTGTAATGCTGAGCTAAATGGTTCTGGGTGTTCAGATCACATCAGCGTTGGCCAACAGCACTCCCCAGTGTCTGCAGCAGAGAAGCACACTGGTCGGCTCCTCTGTGACATCATCAGGATTACGTTTCTATTAACCTAAACAAGAAGAAAGTGTTTCTGACATTGTCCCAAATGGTTCCACCTGTGAACGAGAATAAAAGACTCACCCAGGAGTCGCTGTTAACTGCGGAACAGCTCTTTCAACCTCTCCAACACTCTGCACGCTGCAACAATCTCCCTTCGTCTTCATCATTTACTCATCGGTCTCCCGGTTCTACTCTGAGTTGTGTCCTTTCTGCTGATATTCCCAGATGACACGGCCATCATGGGATGTTTGTAGGATAGAAAGGAGATGGAGTACAGGAGACCCGTGGACGGGTTTGTGGGGTGTTGCAAGGATAAACATATTCGGCTGCATGTGGAGAAGACAAAGGAGATCGTTGTGGATTTCAGGTAGAAGAAGACCCACCATCTCCAGTCTTCATCAATGGGAGGGAAGTGGAGACTGGTGTGTGCAGCTAAACAACCAGCTGGAGGGTTCCATCCTGCACTTTGACCTCTGTGTATAAAGTTATACATACTTGAATTACTGTTACATCACTTATGATAATCTGATATTATACCATACATATTTACAGTACAGTATATTGTACTTATTGTATGGAATCTTCTACATTGTATGATATATTACTCTGATAATCTGTATATGAATACATTTATATTTTATTATTCTTTTCTCCTCTGAAACTGCATCCATTTCTGCTGCCTTTGTTTCCTTGATTTCTTTGATGTTCTTTTGGGGGGGGAGCTGGGGGCTCAGTGGGCTGAACAGAGACACTGAAGTAGAAGGCACAGGTAACAAATGGTTCCAGAATATTTCAGAGACACTGAGAGAGTTTGATGGAGTTTATGATTTAGATTTAGAGACTGGCTTTAACTCAAATTAATCAAAAAATCTGTGTTAAATGTTTGTAAAAAAAAAAAAAGAAAAAAAGCGTGATCTAGGTGAGCATATTGAGCCATGAAGTTACTGCAATGATTGAATTTTCCACTACCATTTCTACATTCCTAATCATTCACAATCCAATATTATATTAATATTACCTTTTGAGTTGTAATGATAATGTTCTGACACTGCAGGGAAGTATAGTCGTACATTTTGTCCCGTACATGTTTATATGTACGTAATAAATACAGCCTCATTATCTGTCAATCATCTTTTATCATTTTCTTTTTGGTATAAATAAAAACAGACTATAAATATAGTGACAAAAACTTATTGTGCAGTAATTGCATAAAAATAGAAAATACTGAAGTGAATATCTATGTATCCCATAATAATAGAATATGTAAAAATGGTATGAATAGGCAATGAAGGGACGTGGCGGTTACAACTTAAACATCAGGACCATTGTATTTGGAAAGATTACATTTGATACTGATTGGATGAAGGTGCCCAAGGGCCTGGAGGTAATTCCTGTGGCCAGGTATGAAACCAGTCTACTGACCAAGAAGATCTGGGAACTTATCCCTGATCCTCTAAAATCAGCAACTGGGGATGACAAGTCGGTTTCCTCGCTCCTGAAGAAACATGTTACTGTATGATCAAATGTCTATAGGCTGCTTAACGCGATTCCCCGTTGTTATATTGCCTCATACTGTAACGTCCTCCCAGTACTTATACGTGTGAAGCTTCTCCTCTAGAACCTGCTGCTCTGATAACGTTACTTCTCCTCCCTCCCTCACCCTGAAAGCTCCAGCGCCTCCCTATCCGACCAAACTCCTACATTAAAAGTTTACCATTAACCATTATTCCTGTTATCAACCGTTCGCTTTACGATCAATAATCAAAAGGTTTGCAGTCGATGATCAATAAGTCTGTGATCAGGATTGCCGGACAGAAACAGGAATCGTTGAATTATTGGCAACCTTTACAAAGAAATTGGTAAAATGGGATACATAAAAAAATGTCTTTATTGTCATTACCCAGGATCTTTAATTCACATTATTTACAAAAATATAACCTCTAACTCAGGCAACGAAATAAGATAAAGTCACATTCTTAACATTAGAACTAATATTTTTCTGTAAAACGTGTATGCCACAATTATTAGCCCCCTGCATTTAATATTTTTGCCTTTTTCCCACAATACCCGCCCTGAGTCTCTTCCTGTAGTGAGTGAGGAGGTTTGAGAACACACGGAGAAGACCTGAGACCATTCCTCCACACAGAAACTGTCCCACTCCTTCAGGCTCTGATGTCAACATTTGTGGACTCTCCTCTTCGGCACGTCCCACAGACATTCTGTGAGTTTTAGGTCAGGAGACTGGGATGGATGGTCATGGAAAAACCCCTTTATTGTGATCTCTGACCCGTTCTTTGGTCAGTTTTGATGTTTGCTTCAGATTATTGTCCTGCTGGAAGATCCAACCACAACTTACTTTAAGCTTCCTGGCAGAGGCTGTTTTCATCTACTATCTGCTGATATCAAATCAATCCCACAGTATCAGAGACACCACTAGGCTTCACATTGGGTATGAGGGACTTTTCTTTAGGGCTTCATTTCTGTCTATGCTACGCCTATCGTTGATCTTTATTGCTAAAAACCTCTATTTTGGTCTCATCTGACCTATGACCTTGTTCCAATGAAAGTCCCAGAGGTGTTTGGCGAACGGTAGGCACTTTACTCTGCGTCTAGATGACAGCAGAGTTTTTTCCTCGCAACCCTCTCAAACAGCTTGTGTTGGTGTCGGTGCCATCTGCTGGTGGTCAGGGAGACTTTCTGACACCAAGAAGCTTTAATACTTTGAGATTCTGTGGCCAGTCGAACCGTCCTCCTCCTCCTCGTTTGGGGTCAGTTTGCAGACACGTCCTCTTGTAATATGTCCAGTCTCTTTAAACTTCTTATTGATCTAATTGTTGAAACTGACGTCTTTAACTGTTGAGAGATTTTCTTGTGTCCATTGCCAGATTTGCACAGCTCTCCAACTTTTCTTCACATATCAGTTCCCGGTTCTCTGGTCTTTATGTTTATCTTTACGGTCTGATAATAATAATAATAATTATAATAATAATACATTGAATTTATAACGCAGACATTGTTACGAACATCAAAGAGAATTAGGCCTGTCCCCTCATAGGTGTACCCCACTAAAACAGCAAGTCTTTGGTCACCACATGAGGCCATAAACAGGTGGATCCAAAAACATGACAGGACTAGAGATTTGCTTCTGTCGACTGTTAATCACAGATTTCCTGAGGCGTG
Organism: Lophius piscatorius; assembly: GCA_009660295.1. Taxonomy (NCBI): domain Eukaryota; kingdom Metazoa; phylum Chordata; class Actinopteri; order Lophiiformes; family Lophiidae; genus Lophius; species Lophius piscatorius. The sequence continues at coordinate 6,957 of VRLP01007313.1, read as the reverse complement.
ACAAAAAATTGTCGCACATATTTTTGAGAAAAGAATATTTGTTTCATGTTCAGAATGAGAAAGTTGTTATTGTTGCCTTACATGTTGTTACTTAAATAAAAGCTTAGTTTTCTGTGAATAATTTGAATTACAGATACTGGGTTTAGATCTCAGTTACAAATTTTTTTGGTCAGTTGATCTGGTGGTGAAGATGGTCAGTTGACCTGGTGATTGGTGGTGGTTGTTCCGTCTGGTGGTTGGTCAGTTGATCTGGTGGTTGGTTGGTCTGGTGGTTGGTGGTGGTTGTGTTTGGTTGGTCTGGAGGTTGGTCAGTTGATCTGGTGGTTGGTGGTCATTGTTCGGTCTGGTGGTTGGTCAGTTGATCTGGTGGTTGGTTGTTCTGGTGGTTGTGGTTGGTTGGTCTGGTGGTTGGTTGGTCTGGTGGTGGTCGTTGTTGGTTGGTCTTGTGGTTGGTCAGTTGATCTGGTGGTTGTGGTTGGTTGGTCTGGTGGTTGGTCAGTTGATCTGGTTGTTGGTGGTCGTTATTCGGTCTGGTGGTTGGTCAGTTGATCTGATGGTTGGTTGGTTTGGTGGTTGGTGGTGGTTGTGGTTGGTTGGTCTGGTGGTTGGTCAGTTGATCTGGTGGTTGGTGGTTGTTGTTCGGTCTGGTGGTTGGTCAGTTGATTTGATGGTTGGTTGGTCTGGTGGTTGGTGGTGGTTGTGGTTGGTTGGTCAGTTGATCTGGTGGTGGTCGTGGTTGGTGGGTCTTGTGGTTTGTCAGTTGATCCTGTGGTTGTGGTTGGCTGGTCAGTTGATCTGGTGGTGGTCGTGGTTGGTGGGTCTTGTGGTTTGTCAGTTGATCCTGTGGTTGTGGTTGGTTGGTCAGTTGATCTGGTGGTGGTCGTGGTTGGTTGGTCTTGAGGTTGGTCAGTTGATCCTGTGGTTGTGGTTGGTCGGTCTGGTTTTATGTCAGTCTGACTGTCTGTTGGTCTGGATCTTGTCCAGAGTATAAACAGAGAACTCTAAATCTCTTTGACTTTATGATGGTGATGTAATGCAATCAGAAGTTGGACTGCTTTGTTCCGCTTGAGACTCGTTCTTGCAGTTAACCTCTGACCTGAATCTTCTCTGTTTGCGCTCTCAGAGGGCGTGATAATCAGTACTAATTGTTGCAGTCTTGATTCCAGCGCCATGAGTCTCCATATTAACATACCCCAAAAACACAGCTGTCAGGGGGAGCATTTGGGATAATGTTAGGTTTGCTTTGATTACAGTCACGTGACCAGTCTGTAAGGGGATGTTTAGTGGAAGAGGATCAGCCAATAGAATCTGGTAGCAGACAGGAAGTGTTCTGACATGCACCAACACCATCAGTCCAACAGAGAGCACTGGTGCTCTGCTACATGAAGGATTACCTGCTGACAGACAAACCGTCCTCATCCTCACGCTGGAGGTGGTTATTCAGGGTTTACGATGTTGTCAGTTAATGTTGAATTATGTTGGTTAATAATGGTTTATACCAGTAATGATTGTTTATACCGGTTCATGTCGGTCTGTGAAGATTTAAGTTGGTTAATTAATGAAAATGAATGTAGCTTCATCACTTCATAATGGTTTCTGTCGGATAATGATCATTTATGTTGATAAAGGATGATTTCTGTTGGTTTACATCGGTTAATGATAGTTTATGGTGGTTTAAGTTGGTAAGTGACAGTTTCTTTTGGTTTCTTTTGGTTTCTGATGGTTTACGTTGGTTGACGTTGTTTAATGATGGTTTAATATAATTTTATAATGGATGTTGATGTTTTATTTTGGTTTATTCTAGTTAATGATAATTTCTTGGTTGGTTAATGATGTTTATATCAGTTTAAAGTTAGTTAATGTGGATTTAGTTTGGTTAATGATGGATTATTTTCTATAAATGACATAAATTCATGTTGATTTATAATGATTAATTATGGTTAATAACAGTTTATGTCAGTTCATAATGGTTTATGTCGGTTAATGATGGTTTATGTTGGTTCATGTTGACTTATCGAGGATCAAAGATCAAGGATATCATTATTATCTCATCTGGGGAATTCCTTGCACAGTCAGCAGTAAAGAATGAGAATAACAAATAAAACAATGAGCATTAAGCACCAATGGATAAAGAACAATAAATAACATAAAACTCATATAAAGGTTGATCGCAGCAGCGACAAATTCATTGTTTAAGACTTTTTGTCCTGCATCTTATTAGAACATATCTTGGGAAGGGGAGGATTCGGATCCAACAAGATCAAGTAGGCTGATTTCAAGGTCTTTTTTTGTGTGAAGATGGTTCAATCTTATCCCTGCGATCTTGCTGCACAATTTGAAGTCAAAGTGTGCATTTTTGATGTTCATGAGCCGTACCAACAAAAAAAAAGAGAATGTCAGCACTTTTTCTATAAAACAAGAGAAAAACATTTTTCATAAAAGTAAAGTTGATGTTAAAATGCCGGATAATTGGAAGGGTGGTGTCAAGAAGGGCATCCAACATAAAAACCTATACCAAATCAATATGCGGAACGAGACAATCCCCTGTGGCGACCCCTTAAAGAAAAAAGAAAAGGAGAGGGCTCAAAGGTCAACATGTAGTCTATTAAAGCGCAATGGTATTTATATCGTTTGATAACATCCAAAGCCTGATCATCAATTAAAACAAGGGAGATTACAGTTGGGTTTTTCCTAAAATCCACAATAATCTCACACACACTGATGTCCAGGAAGAAGGACTTGCACCAGCCTGTCTAACTTGTGACCGCAGGTCCAAGGTCAGGTTCATCATCATACCCTGTATATTGACTCTGACATTCATTGGTATACAAAACAAATAAAAGCGGCGATAAAACAGTGCTCCAGTGGATGATGCGATCAAACGCTGTTGACCTTCACCCTTTGCGACCTCACAGTTAAAAAATCTATTAGCCACCATATAAGTCAGGGCTCGATGTTGTGAATGCTGCCTAGCCTGTGTGCTAAAATATGAGGCTGGTTACAATTAAAGGCCGAAGGAAAAGTCATTAAAGAAAAGGTTAGTTATGTCAGATAGAGACAGTTTATGTCAGTTAATGACAATAAATGTAAGTCTTAAGCCGTACACAATGATTTAATGACGGTTTTTGTAGGCTAATGTTTATAAAGGTTTGTGTCAATTTTTTTTTTAAAGCCAGTTTATGACTGTTGCTGATGATTTATGTCAGTTTATGTCATTTCAGAATGGTTAATGTAATTTAATGATGGTTTATGTCGGTAAATGACGGTTTATGTCAGTTGATGTCCGTTCATAATGGTTTATGTATGTAAATTATTGTTTATGGCGGTGAATAAAAATGTATGCAGGTTTGTGTTGGTTTATGTCAGTTCATAATGGTTAATGTCAATTAATGGCGTTGTTTGTTGGCTTATGATGGTTTATGTCAGTTAGTGATGGTTTATGTCAGTTGGTGACATTTATGTGAGAATGATGGTTTATGTAATTTTATGCCAGGTTAATGATGGCTTAAGTCACTTTGTGTTGGTAGTCAATGATGTATTTCTGCCGGTTTATGATGGTTAATGTCAGCTAATAACTTTTATGTTGGTTAATGATGGTTTGTGTCAGTTATTATACATAAACCGTCAGTTAATGACGGTTTATGTAGGTTTATGTCAGTTAATAATGTTTTTTGACGGTTAGTGGCATTTATGTCGGTTAATGATGGTTTAGTCACTTTATGTTGGTAAATGATGGTTTATGTCTGTTTATGTCAGTTAATGATGTTTTCTGCAGGTTCATGATGATTAATGTCGGCTAGTTACTTTTTTGTAGGTTAATGATTGTTTATGATGATTTATAACGGTCCTCTCTTTCCTTCCACTCTCTCTCTCGTCTATCTCCCCTCTCTTGCACTGTCTCTCTTCCATTGCTATAGCAACTGGTTGCCATGAGTGACGAGACACAGCCAGCATCATCCTCATCTAAGTCGAAGCAGAGAGAAGAGAGGCGTGGTGGTGTGAGCAGAGCAGCAAAATAAAACAAAACAAAGAGTCATCCAATCAGGCAGTTGGATTCTGCAGCTTCTCTGGACAGAATGATGGCGTGGTGACACAACTCCTGTCTGAGTGGGGGGCGATGACCCACTGCCACGTCCACAGGGTGAGTCTCAACTTCTCTTCTCATTAGTGTGATCCAAGCCCTCTCTCAGACCCCTCAAGGAGCTAGAGCGTCTGCCGGGCAGGTTCAGGTCAATGGATCCCTCAGCGTGTTGCCGTGTTTGTGAGGTGGGTCCACACCGCTGTCTCCCACAAGACACTACAGGGAGGTGACAAAGGTGTGACGGCATCTGCAGCCAGTAAACGTGGATCTTTATGCTTATCATGACCCTAGAATAGTTATCCACAGGTCTAGAGGGTCGCTCTAGAGGGCTGGACTGAGGATTGGTTTCTGCTGGTTCACAATCTGGGGATTGTTTAAATCTTCATCATCTTTACCATAAAACAACAAACAGGGAAAGTCTCATGTAAAGAGCCGTTTGTAAACGTTACAACATGTCAACTGCTTTCGTCAATTGTTTTACCTTAGCTTGTTAGCATGTGAACCTTACCTGACCAGCACTGACACCACATTCCGTCATGTCATCATGACTCAGAATATCTATGGACACCTGTAAACGACATTAAGGTGAAAAAAGGCAGTTTGGTATTTGATGTGTTCAGAGGAGGGTCCATCCGTTCATGATAAAGTATGATTGGCTATCTGCCCATTGAGATGTAGAACATATTTGAAGCATTTTTTTAAAGTATTTTTGAGTGTGCGTTGATTTTGCTTTGTTTTTGTTTTTATTTGCTTGTTACTAGCCTGTGTTTGGTCAGATTATTTATCTCATAAATTGGATAAAGGCACTGTCTAAATTAAACTGATGTTAATAGATATGTAATAGAAGAAAAAGTGATGTAATAGAATGTAGATGTTACATCATACCCACAGTCAGACCACATACAAAGACATGCCCCCTTGCTTCACGCTAATTGAGAGCTAAAATCAAGCTAGCCATTTCATATTAGCGGAGAGCTAAAATATTGCTAGCTGTTTCATAATATGGGAGAGCTAAGATTAGGCTAGCTGTTTCCCCTCTACAAAGCTTAAGTCAGACTCGCTGTTTCATGCTATAGACTAGCTAAACTCAGGCAATCTTCACACTATTTGAGAGCTAAATTTAGGCTAGCCATTACATACTAGCAAAGAGCTAAAGTCAGGCTAGCTCTTTCACACTAATGGAGCGGTAAGGTCCGTCAAGCAGTCTTCTCTATTTCACTTTAACTGGGTGCTGAAGTCCGGCTGGTCATGAGTGTATGATGCTAACTGAGAATGAAATAATGGCTAGCTGTTTATAAAGATATAGGAAAGCTGTCGTTAGACCATCTGGAACACTCTAAAGGACTAAAATAATATTAACTGTTTCCCCCTGCTTTCAGTCTTATGCTAAGCTAAGCTAACCCCAATAGATATCCATGTCATCATGAAAATTAAACCATTCCTTAAACGGTCTGATTGGCTGATCAGATTTATGACGTCATCACTACCTATAAACAACAGCAAACTGTAACCACACCCAGCAACTGACCGCACATGTACAGTACCGACCAGAGGAGGAGTCGTCAGAAGTATTTATAGCCTCACTGACCTTGGAAACCATGAAATGTTATCTTCATCAAAGCTTTATTTACAGACGGATAATTTTAAAAACACAAAAAAACGTTATTATTAGAACTTATTTGATCCTGGATGCAACATGACAAACAGAGTGAGCTGCTTCAGTGATCTCAGAGGCCCTAGCTATGTGTGTTCTTTGACAATCCTCACTTTGACCTCTGGATCAGAGGTCATATGACTTAAGAGTCAGTAGAATGTTAGAAAAAGATAGTGGATAAATACAGGATGATTTTCTAAATTCACATTTTGTGATGTATGAGTGACGTTGTGGTCTATCTCTATTCCAGCCATACGTTAGAGGGATTGGAGTCACATATTCTGCTGTCTACAGATTCCAGCAAATTTTAAAGCACATTTACATGATGATAAATAGAAACATCAAGGAGACAAACCACATCGGAAATTGGTGTTTTTGGCCAGCCAGGTTATTAGGTTAGTTGTTCGGTCAGAAGATTGGTTGGACAATTGGTTGTTCGGTCATGGGATTGTTTTGTTAGGAGGTTTGGTGGTTGTTCAGTCAGTGGGTTGGTCGGTTGTCCTGTTTGTTGGCTGATTAGTCAGCTGGTGGGTTCTTTAGTTAGTTTGTTGATTAGCTAGTGGGTTGGTTGGATAGTTGTTTGGTTGGATGTTTAGCTGATTGGTTGCTCAAGTCAAGTCAATGCTTATTTATATAGCATGTTTAAAACAATCAATCAATCAATCTTTATTTATTCAACAGGTCTAGACCAAACTCTTTATATAATTATCTACAGGACCCAACAAATTCCTCCTTTAACCAGCACTTGGCGCCAGCAAAAGGCAACTGCCTTTTAACAGACGGAAACCTCAAGCAGATCCAAGACTCAGGGTGGACAGCATTCTGCCATGACCGGTTGGGTTTGAAAAGAGAGAGAGAGAGAGAGGGAGAGAGAGAGAAGTAATGATATCAGCTTATGCTAATCCACTTTCCTCCGCATCTCCATGGTTGGGCCGCAGCGGCAGCAGGGATCCCAGGTTGATGATAACAATAATAGTAAAATAGCATTTAACAATAACTTATGGGGAAATACTATACAATAATGAAAATAATAATAATAATAATGGTAACAACAATAATCATCATCATGAGCATCTTGTGATCATTGGACATCGAGCAGGTCCACAGCAGCAGATGGAATCACCAACCATGTGACCTTACAGGGCGAGAAAACACAAAGACTCCAGGGAAGAAGTCAAGTTAGTAACATGCATTAATCCAGTAACATGCATTAAAGTGAGAG